>JAHWFP010119706.1:0-53962 GCA_023313725.1 Lithobius niger | reverse complement strand
GCTGTGAGAGTTCCAGAAGGAATTTTCGTGTTCTGTTTGCGGGGGAAAACAGATAAAGTTCGTGGCTATTAAGAGCTGTTTAGATGAGACGGATTGGTCCATTTTCTTGGAAGATACAGGCGTTTGAATTTCGGGGTTTTTCACGGCCGAGGCACCGAGAAAAAAAAAGTGTTCGTTGCCGTAAACGAAGTTTCCCTCAGGTTGTTGATAGTTTGAGTTGAGGTATCCTCTCAAATCGGGTGAAGAACTCAGGCCTTCTTTACAAAACAGTGTATTTTTAATCTTTGTCAATTTTTGCTTATTTTGGCGGTCTTGTATATATTGCATATCTTGTGTGTACTAACCCTTCTATTCTAGTTTTTATTCCGAGTTCTAAGGAACCCTGAATAAAATCCTGCGTTAGGGGTCGTGTAAACGTGGACCGCCGATGATGATCTTGATTATATTAAGCTTAAAGGTTGAAAAAAGAATTAAAATTCTCTATAACGCAATATCGTACTGACGTGCCTGCAGCAACTTATAAGATACTCAAGTTCCTACTCAAGTATCTTATCTTGCAGGATCTTACAGGATAGGTTCCTATGAAACTAGTAAGATCTTTTACTGGTAGGATCCTGTTCAAGATCCTACCAGCTTCACAGGAGTTTTGCAAGATCCTGCAAGGTAAGATTGGTGAATAGGAACTTATTAAGGCTGTACCCAACCGAACAAACCGAACCGAACATGGCCGAACAGAGGGTGTTCGGTTCGGTTCGGTGTTCGGTCTTTGAAACGCATAATACAAAACCGAACATATTTTCACTTCTAATCGACGGATTTTGATGTTTGAATACACCAAATTGAAGGTTTTTTTACCAGCTTTCTGTTGGTCCAAACCATAAGTTCCTAGCTCTAACGGTTCTGAAGTTATAAGGGAAAATGTGTAGAGTAGTGGAGATTTTTTTATGTTTAAACTGAGTTTCAACATCTATGGACTTACAAGTCCATGTGAAAATACCTACATTTGTTAAGAAACTTGTGCTTTGATGAATCTTTGTGAACCGAGTTCTTTTACATTTTAGTTTAAAATAGATTGGCTTGGTACATTTTGGTTCGGTTCGGAAGTGTTCGGTGTTCGGCTTATTTAAGGTTTGTTCGGTTTGGTTCGGTTCGGCTAACAAATTCTCGTTCGGTACTGCCGTAGAACTTATGCAAGATTTTGTGAAGCAGGATAAATCAACAGGATCTTGTACAAGATCCTGTCAGATTTGTGAAATCTTACAAGATCCTTTATGAACCTATCAGTTCTTACAAGATCTTGCAGGATCCTGACAAGATCTCAACAGATGCCTAAGTATAAAATTGCCGGGCTTTTTATTTCTTAGAACAGTTTCTGCGGGAACTAAGGGAGGTTGATCTTTTGTACTTGGAAAACTTAGAAACATAACTGTGGACGGTTGATCGTGTATGAAACATACTGTCAGATAGACTACTATCATTGCGGCTGTTTAGTCTTGCGGGTGTCTCCGGCAGCACCTAGTATTACTTTTTCTATTGTGAAAATTTGATCTTTATTCCAAACACAAGTGTTGTTGGTCTGAAAAATGTGAATTACAAAGTTGTATATTCCTAACTTGTTGCTTTTAATTAATTGATATTCAAAAGCTTTTCGAAGCAAACTACGATGTAAAGTGTTCTTTTATCCTCTGTTGCATAAAAATAAAACCCAGAGTTTTAAGCTTCAGTTCGTTTGCTCGTTTGATTAATTGTTTTAGTGTAAAATAAATATGTAGACCATCATTAATTTCAGCTATTTTAAACAGTTAAATCCACCGTTGGTGGCAGTGATTACCAACAGGATTAGGGTTAGGTCCCTTTAATTAGGACCGGCGCTCCATCCCCCATGCTGGGACTGTAGCCCAAAGTTGTGCTTATGCCGTAAAAGTCGTCGTAAACACCGTAGAACCTTAGACTGAAACTCCATGTACACCAGGGAAATCGGGGGCGTTACAAGCACCTAAGCCGTCGTAGCGTCCGCCGTTACAACGGCGGTCCTTTACCGTGGTCTCCCCCTCCATCTGCGACCATTTGGACGGTCTCCTGCTGCCTGCTACGGCCTTGGCTGGTTTTGTGTGCCCTTCACACGTTTGTTCCGGTTTCCACATTTTCTGGTTCTGCCAGCCCGGACCGGTCTGCGGTTCCTTCGGCAAACGATTCCATCTCAGGCCGAACCCTCGATCCGCGGTCCCTACTGTCCTGTTCCATCCTCGCAGTCCTCTCGGCGAGTGGACACTGTGATTTCGGCTTTTTAATAAGGGGGGGGGGGATTGAGGCTTTTTAATAAGCTCAAGAAGTTGACTCGTTTGTCCGCAACAGCCTGGGCCTGTTATTATGATTCCGTTATTAGGACTGGCCATAGTCGTTCATCGCCAGTTCGTCCAGATCGCTGGTTCCTGCTACCAATGTCTTGTTTACGAGGGTTTGTACACTCTCTTTAGTGAACAGATTCTCGTTTCATCAGTAACCTCTCGTACCCCCTACAGAATCTAGATCTGTGAAAAAGGGGAGGTGGCACACCTACTCTTATTAGGTACACCAGTGTCTTGTCACTGCTCCCTTGCTACGGACGTTGGCCTGTTATGACCTCTAACCGAAATTGCGGTCCTTCCACACGTTTATGCGTTAACATGATGAAGCCACTGCAGTCCTCCATCGTCTGTGAGCTCTATAAGCACTCCTTCCCTTACAAAAATTTAAGGTCCCGAGTAGGTCTCTAAAAGCAACCTCATGGAGACCTCAATTCCTAGTCCCCATTAGGTCACATTTGCAACACATACGACCTTGCGGGGACCTCCTGGAGACTAGCCAGGGACCTTCTGGAGACCAGTTTGGGACCTCATCTACCTAGCTATATTTCACATGCCACCTCGTGGAGACCTCCTTGGGACCTCGTGGAGACCTCCTTGGGACCTCGTGGAGACCGCCTTGGGACCTCGTGGAGACCTCCTTTGGACCTCGTGGAGACCTCCTTGGGACCTCGTGGAGACCTCTTTGGGACCTCGTGGAGACCTCCTTGGGACCTCGTGAGACCTCCTTGAGACCTCATGGTGACCTCCTTAGGAACTCGTTTAGACCTGCCCGCGACCTTGCGGAGACCAGGTTGGGACCTCATTTACCTAGCCGTATTTCACACATAAACTCGTGGAGACCTCCTTGGGACCTCCCCACGACTTCATTGAGGGTAGCCCCCAAAAAAGCACGACAATCAATTCCACATTAAAAAAATGAAAATATGGCATAAAAAAAGGAAGTGATTTCTTAAACTTATCTGTTGTGGTAGGAGGCAAATTTGTTGGCTTATGCTCTTTGACAGCATTTTCAGCCATTTTGTTTAATGTTACTCCCCCGTTAAGTTACAGCACCAAAGGTTTTTGTAATTTTCTGGATGGAAAAAGCTAATTCAGTCCCCCCAACAATATTTCTTTCAAAAATTCTAAAACCCAAAGGATATTTTTGCCGAAAAAGTGGTCCCTATTTTCACTTTATTTTGTAACTAAAAAAAATACTTTGTCATGCATTTATGGGCCACCCGAATCACGATATTTTTTTTAAACATCGGGGTTGTATGCCAATTGTGCATATCCAAAACATTACAAGAAATAAAGCTGCTACATGTTACTTATCTGCATTATCTGATTGGTATGTATAATTTGTAACCAAGTATCGAGTCAGTCAGTGGAATTTTTGTGTAGGGTGGTGCACCTCGTCAAGACTAGTTTTTTTTAAGCTAAAAGATCCTATGTCAGAATAGCCTATTGAATAACGTCTTGAAATTAAGAACTTGATTAAGATCTTACAAAATCTTAAAACAAGATAGATTTTCAAGGTCTTGGTCAAGATATTGTCAAGATCATGCAAGTTCTTGACCAAGATGGCAGAAGGGCAATAAAAAAAAGACCTTGCTTTATGAAGTTGTTTTAAATTGGTATCAAATGAAGGTTTATCCATTTTTCTATCCAAAGTTGGGCACGTGTTGATCGAACTAGGTAAACAAGCATAAAGTATGCCTAGCTTGATAATTAATTTATCAATTTATCACAAAACTGCAAGATAAAACTGGTTTCTGAAATATACTTTTTCAAACAGAATCTGCTTTCATAACACAAACAGTTTTTTTTTTTTACCTGGCCCGCTTACACACACTTCCATCTTCCATTATGTTTTTTACACTCTTTACATGATGTCCAGTATCTTCTGCACCTTGACGTAGCCTATTACACCTGGTTACGCCGGTTAAATTCTACTTAGGCCAACGAAAATTGGCATAAGCAGTATTTACAAAGCAAATTAGGCTTTACCCTTGGTTTAGCATCGTAGTATTTTTTTAATATACTAGACATATTGCAGGTATTGTCATAAAAAAAATTTCAGTAGGCCTACGAATAAATTTTTTTTTGTAAGTTCTGGACCTATTTCACCATAAAGAACATGAATACCGAAGAAAACTGTAACATCTTCTTCGTGCACATAGATTAGGAAGATACCACGTAGTGAATTTATTCGTAACAAATAACTTTTTTTTATAACCGGCCACTAACAGTAATACGGGATAGAGACTATTGACGGTGCGTGCTAGTATTGCTACATTTTGTGTGGCAACACATATCACAAAACTGTGGGTGGAGTTTTTTTTAATAAAACATTTCTCATGCGGAGAGTCGGTAGCAAAAGACACATGTAGGCAGGGTGGTTTTGCTATTTTACAGACTTACTTAAAAAAAAATGTAATACTTTATAGTCTAGTTGAGTTTTTCCAATGATAAAAATTAGGAGGCGTAAAAAAAAAGGACAAGCACTAGATGATGTTGGTAGGTCTATTGGTAGCACTTTTGACATGAAATCTGGAAAACACATCAGTCTACTTTTTGTAGAGGCTACACACCACATAACATTACATGGCAATGATGGAAGTTAGTTTCTGACCAGGGGTAAATAAAATCTAGAGTGGAAGAATTTTTTATCAAGAATCCCCAACTTTTTCCCAGCTAAAAAATTAATCCAGTCAACAAGGCGCACATAGGTGAAGAAAATTTATCCTAGTTTCTGGCAAGTCTAGCCTAATTACATTTAATGATTTTATATTAAATAGCAGGCCTACGAAACAAATAAAATGCCTTCAAAAATTGTTAAAATGGACCACTTCTATCCAAATAAAAAATACATGGTCGCAGGAGCCATTTAAGAAAAATAAATTCAAAATATCAGAAGTTTGTAGCTAGCCTAGGGCTACCCAGTATCATATTATGTAAAGTTTGAGGTAGATTAAGTTTTTCATGCAGTTTTCCTTTTTTTTTGTAATTTATAAACAAATAAAACAAATAGAATGAGATCAGTTTTATTTTTAATCAGTTCTTTTTTTTTTTACGCCCAACCATTTTACACGTTACAGTTATATAGGAGAGCTTCAGACGATTTTCGAAAACAAGTCGTAAGCTAATTGCCGAAAACCAGAGACAACTAAACCTAAAAGTGAGCAAATTCAGTTCTTTTGTTTGAACCAAAACGTCCCTAGCATTGTTCTCCATATAAATAAAATCCGCAGCCTACTTTGGCCATTTCGCTTAAGTTCACCAATTTCCGATAAACTTGTTTCTTCTAGAACTACAACACATCATTTAGTCCGTTGCAGCAGAATGATTAGGCCTAACCATATCCAAGCGGTTAGGCCTAATATCAGCGACAGTGCACAAACGTTGTCATTTTTTCTTAGCTTTTACAGTTGAAACGTCACTTTTGTAGGCATCACGGTTTACTGATACTTCTTACCTTATACTGACACGATTCCTTCATTAATTAACATACACACAGTATTAGGTTTGCCAAAGTTCGAAGTAGCACAAATCCCCACAAAAAGTTCGTCCATGCGGTTGTTGTTGTTGCCAGCCAAAGACGGGCTGTCGTTCTCTAATCTGTGTCCAAACTTATCTCGGAAATGACTACAAATCCACAAACTTACATTATCTTGGTTTCACAAATCTCGGGAATAAGTGTGGAAGAGCTGCATTTAATCCTGTAAAGAGTAGTTTTTGTAGGTCATTTTAAGTTCCCACGCGACGTTTTAAAAGTCTACCGCACTGACGGCACACGTTACGATCTTCTCCGTTTGAATGGCGCGCTTGTTTTTATCACGTGATCAGGTTTGGCGAATCGCTGTCGCGTCACGCGGTGGAGTTGACCTTCGGAAAGTTGGCTTTGCCTTTATGCAGTAAAAGCAACTAAGTATTCTTAGTTTACTGTTTTAAATTTTTAGTGATTCTAGACTTTCCAAGTGAAGTGGTTGTATTCATTTAAGAAATGCTGTTAAAAACGACTTTCGTAGATAAAAAAAAACTGCACTGGCTATGGAAAAGGGTTGCTACCAATTTTAGTTATTTTATTGGTACTACCATGGGTAGAAACCTATCTACCCATGGTACTACTGGAAAAGTGTTCCAAGATTTATTAATTACAAAATATCTTAGTTCTTTAATTGTGAATATTTGTTTCTATTAACATGGGCATGGGGGAGGGGGGGGGGGAGAAATCACCTACTTAAAAAATATACGGGGAATTGAAAAAAAATGTTTATTTCTTTTAATTGTTGTTTTCTTTTTTTCCTTTATGGGTGCCCCCCCCCCCCCCCCCCCCCCAAGAAAAAATAATTGTGAGACCAGTTTTTTTTTTGTAATTGCTAGGGAAAGGGCATCTGGGGTTGAAAAAGAGGCATATTTTTACCGTTTTGTTGACCATCTTCGGTTTGGCAGGTAAAAGGCATCTAGGGTTATAAAAAATGGGGCATGGAGTTAAGGGGGGGGGATGTGCCCAATGTAGTTGTGCCCTTGTCTTAGATCTATTTTTTTCTGTTCTCTAATTATTCTACAAGATCTAGTTTTACGAGGCACTGTAATTAATTCTCTTTTAAGAACTTTTTTTTTTTTTTTTTTAGTTCTTGAATTCACTCATAGTCCTAAATTAGATTTGTTTTTGGTAAATTTACTTAATACTATAAAGGTTCGTTCCTACCAGGGTCACAAATGGGGTGTGGAGAGTGGTCCACAAAACGCCATGCACTGTATTAAACAGCCTAGTGCATGTCAAAATCAAAGCTGAAATTTTTTTGAAAGTTTTTTACAAATTTCGAAAAATCTGATCCATTTTTCGGAATGAGAATTGAATTTTGGATCCAAAAAAGTGTTCCCTATTTGCATTTTTTTTTAAACTTGAGAAATAGTTTTGGACTTGAAAAAATTGAGCAGGTTTTCAAATGCGGTCTTCCAAGAATTGAGGTCGCAATAGGAGACCTTCTCGATACCTGTTGGAGACCTCGGGTTCTAATTTGTGCAGGTCTTCAAATGTGACCTTACTGAGACCTCCTGGTGACTACAAGTGGAGGTCGCAATAGGAGACCTCCTGGAGAACTGCTGGAGACCTCAGGTTCTGAGCTGTGTCATGGCAGGTCTCCAACTGCGACCTTATGGCGACCTCCCAGTGAATACAATTTGAGGTCGCAATAGGACTCTTGGCTACCTCCTGGAGACCTTAATCTCTGCTGTTGCTTGTGTGAGGTCTCCAAATTAGACCTTTTCGCGACCTCCTAGCGACCACAAATGTAAGTTCCCCAACGGAGACCTTAAAGTGACCTCAATGTGACCAAACGACAGCATGTTGAATTTCTGGGGACCTACTGGGACTAGAAAACGACCTCGTTGCGACCTCGAGACTAGAAAACGACCACACGGAGACCTATTGGAGACCCAAAGTTTTTGTAAGGGCTTTCCTCTTCTACACTCCATAAGGACAGGGGAACCGGCGCTCGACACCACGAACAGCGTTCCGCTGCTCTCTATCTCCTGTTTCTGGTTCTTTACTTTTGTTTCGCCCGTATACTACGAGTTAAGCCATGACGGCACAGTTCCGCCACGTTTCTGCCGATTCCGCGCGGTTCTGTCATCACGAGTTGACTATTTATTCCGCGGTATGGCCACTCTACACAGCAAGCTATTCTGGGTGTTCTACTTTCGAGTGGCTGTCCCCAATCCGACTGGATCTTCAGCGTTCCGCAATTCGGATTTGTTACCATGCCACCTCGTCATTCTGTAGCCTGCTTTCAGCTGCTGATCGGACACTGGTCAGGATCATGCCTCGAATGGACCTCAGCAACTTGACCACAGACGTTTCTGATTCCACCCTTTCCTGGCCTCTAGGTCTTCATCTCGTCGATCCCTCTCCACCTTTCCGAACCGTGGGATCTTCTGTTCTCCGGTCCTCACTGGTCCCTTTATACCGTTATTTATCGTACAGGCACCCCCTTGTGTGGTTGCCTTCGCAGTTTCTCCCTCTACCACCTCGGTACCGCTTTACCGTCAGTACACCAGTCCTCAGGGAGGACATTGACTTAGACCTGGCCCAGTTCCCCTCGAACCATCTTCTCGGTTCCAATTGTCTATTCAATGCCAGGGGGATCGGAACTGGGTCCCGTCACCCGTCTTGTACCCTTTCAAGCTGTGGTCTACGTTTCGTCTTCCTTCTTCAAGATGCTTCTGTACTCCTTAATTGGGCTTTTACTTGGTTCCCTTTCAATGGGTTTCTTTGGTTCCGCCTGTCTTTCGGCGCTAGGGTATCAGGACCAGGCCTCTCCGACCGGCTTGTGGCCTTTTTGCGGACCGCATACTACGATCCATCTCCCTTTTTGCATTGCTGCCGTTTCTGCTGGCTCTTTATACCTTGGTTTATACCTTGGTCTTCGTTTGAGCTCTGGCCCGGCTCCCTTTGCGTTTGCTTTCGATTCTGCTTGTATTTGATGACAAGGGACCGGAACCGGATCCTGTCCGCTTCCATTCTTTCGGTTATTACCATTCCTCATTTTGGAACTACGTTGGCCCGAAGAGGATCTTCGCTGGGAGTTTTGGCCCGTTCCACTTGAACCAGTTGTTCAGTGCTGTTTGTCTTTCAGTAACAGGAGGTTGGATTCGGGCTCCACCGCCCGTCTTGGAGTCTTTTGGACCGCTGCCTAGTGTCTACTATCCGCCCTCCTTCCTTGTGTTGCTCCATCCATATCACTACACATTCGTCGGTCTTCGAAGGGGACCTCTGCTAGGACCCTTTCCTGATTCCAGCCTTCGGTTCTGCTTGTCCTTGGTCGCCAGGAATTGTGCCTGGGCTCCGACACCCGGCCTAGCGTTCTTGGTTACTCGCATCTCCGATTCCGTTACCTTTTTGTATCCATTTCTGTTTACGTCAGCTATACTAAAGCGCTGCGACTTGAGCTCGTTCCCGTCACCGGGTGGTCCTGGTCTACTCCGGCCTCTGTTTTTGGCCTTGCTCACCGCTTTCTGTCACCACGGCCGGGGTCGCCGTCAGCACTCTGCTGCACCACCTGTGTATACACAAGAATTACCTCGTGGCCATCTATCGACTGGTTCAGCCAAGACAAAACTGAACGGCGATTCCGACGATCAGATGGTGATTCTACCACCACACATGCTTTGTGACCCAAACTTGCCTGTTTCCTTTCACAGTCCTCTGCCAATGGTTTCCCTGCAATACTGTTCCATATCCTTCCTTTCCCTCTTCCCGTGGACACCGCCACTACCTCGCTGATCCGTATAGTTAGCCTTATAAAGGGAAGGACCTTCGGTCTTTAGGGGTAGACCTGTTCCGTGCCAAGGAACATTTCTCCAGGCTTAAGCTTCAAGTGACATCTCGCAAGGCGGCAGACAAGATAACGTCCGCTGCCTCCTCTATCAGTCCTCTCGGTCCTCCGTTGCTCATTCCGTCTTTAAGCCGCCAAGACGGACCATTGTCGAAGGAACAAGGCCATGCACTTCTGGATTCAGCTATGCATCACACGTGGTCAACATGTCACACACAGTGCAGTTACTAGTTAGGCTTAAAAATTAGGACAACGACGTTCTATTCCTCATGCCGGGTCAGTAGTTCTAGTGCGCTGTTTTCCGTGAAAGTCAAAACTGCCACTCAGTAGTAACCTTAAAGTTCACCAAAGTCAACCAGATGTCGGCGTTGGTACAAGCACCTACCCCGTCGTAGCATCCACCGCCACACAGGTACGAAGATAACCAAAGGAGAATTAAGCTCGCTGAAAATGAACGAGTGCCAAAACTAAACATATCGACGTTCGTCAGCACCGCCTACGGGACTTGGTAGAGCGCAAAGTCATCCAGTTTGTCTATTGCAGAAATTAGGGGATGTTGGTTGATGCATTGACCAAGTTACTTCTGAAGTTCAAGTTTTAATAACTTAGAACTGAAATGGGACTCAAACCAAGATTTGAAAATAACATTTGCGGCAGATTGGTTTGATGTGCTTTTGTTTGTAGTTTCAGTTTAGTTTTTAGTTATTCTGAAGGTTCATAGATGCTGCTGCATGTGTATAGGCTAAGCTGTATAAGTTTATGGTGGAGCTTGTATTATGTTTCCTGTTTTTCATCTAGTGCACTTTCTGTGTTGCTCTATGACTGTGTGTATGCCACCAACACTAATGTGGCAAATACAATCCTTATTTTACCAGTATTAATGTTGAGTTTTGGCTTTTAGCATTTTAGCAACTAAAAGCGACAGGGGGAAGTGAATAAGACAAGAAGGTATCATGCTTATTTAAAATAATAAGTTATCGTTAACAATTTAGCTTATTTATAGGTAATAAGACATGTATTACTACTTGTATTTTCTAAATGATTTTATTTTTTTCAGTTTGTGCGATGCATTTCTGGCACCATATTCCTTTATGTTTATTTTGCTAATTATGTAAAGAAAAGTCCTCTGGGTACATTCCATTCTATATACGATTTTTTACCTCGGCGCTTGCCAAACAAGGTAAGTTCTGTCCAAGCATAATTTGAGCGAAGATCCATTGTTTTAAGCATAACTGCTTGAACGATGTCAAACGTGGATTGCCATGTCAAAGTGGTTAGAACTAGGGTGGTATCTGATCATCTTCAGTCTCTTTCGTGAGACAGTTGTGGTGCTATTTAACTTGGTGTCGTGTTAAAACCATGTGGCGACCATTGGCTTGCACTGGCAAAGTAGCAATCTTTTAGGGACAAATTTCTCCCTGTAGTTTTGTTTAGAAAGCCACTAGCATCAAGAATACTTGTGTGACTTAAAACCAAAAGTTTAAAGTGTATTTACTTAAATAACGCAATTAAGTTTTCTATTGGGAGTGTAAAACCATTGTTGGGTTCTCTAAACCATTTTAAAAGAAAAAGTTACATAATTAAATGGCTACGTCAGCTAAACACAATCAGAGTTGAACTCAGGTTTTCGATGGATTTTCACCATCATCATCAGAAGTTAACTTTCTATTGCGTAGGAAAGTCTACATTACCTGTAAATTTAGCATTCTTACTCTCTAATGCTTTTTCCTCTAGAGATAAAGTTGTCTAAAACCAACCAGCTCGTAAGCCCGAAGTGTGCATTCATGCTTCCCTCCCATATATGAGCCAAAGGGCGAAAGCGGCCGCCACCTTTTCTCTAGGTGTTATTCACACGCACGCCGCTTTTTCCCGCACCTGAAAGACCTTTCAGTTTTTCTTTTTACGGCAGTCCCGAAGGACCTTATCACCTATTGTCTACCACCTATTGTGTAAAGGGCTTTTGCCGGAAAACTGTCGTTTTTCGAAACGAACTTTTGTTTTCTTTGGCGCTCCAACACCAAAAGACCTCGCACTTCAAAACTGCATAGCTCCCTGAGTATTGGACCAAACGACCCATCTTTGAAGCCCTTAATCGCCCAACACTTCTTCCATTCCCCCGGAACAGAATATTGTAATTCACCACCAAAAGTTTTCTACGGCTATTAGAAAAACTCACCAAACGGTGCCGTAGCACTCACCATTTCCGGTTGCCGATATTCAAACTTTTGTTCATATGTGTTTTATTTTTATGATATCCTTTGGGCATAAAGCCGATTTATGTTAGCTTGGTTGTGGATTAGGAGGGGCTTCCTTTACAAAGGTACTTAACCTCATGAATAGGTTGTATTTAAACCGAATGTGATATTTTTTATCTTGTTGGTTGTGCACCCAAATTTATGAAAAATTTCCCATTTCAATGGCAACTATGTTCTGCCACTGCAAAATAATGCCCATTTTTTAAATGCTTTCTAGCATTCTTACTTTGATGATTATTTATTCTTTTGGTATTTTAACTTGCCCCCAGAACCCTACCATGAACTCGACTAAATTTAATTGTGGCAATTTTACCGGACACGAATGTTGTTGTGTATGGTTTTGTTCCTTTCCAACTAAAATCTCCGAGGGTGCATGACCACCCATTATTCCTAATGCATTACTAGCCTCACCTGTCCTTCTATTAAACTAAAAGATCCGTTTCACAAAGCCAAAACAAGGTTATTCTGTGCAATAAACTTCGTCACCCCCCCCCCCCCCCACGACTCCATTCTTATGTGATGCATAACTTCACAGTTTTCGAATCTAAGCTTGTTTAATTTAGCAGTAGTGGTAAAATCACTGCAATGGCCATCCTACAAGCTTTATTCCCCTTCCAGCCATATAATAATCATGTAAATAGGAAGTCTGCCATCCATTCTATAAAGCAGAGGCCTTTCCCAAAGTCAATGTGTTTAGAACGCATATAGGCCTATCTTTTCTTGTCCCTACTCCTTCAAACGGTACTACACCAAAATCCTTTGCCCAGCCGACTTCTCTGTAACAAGGTCTTGTATCAGACACCCTTGGTGAGGCCACCTTGACACCAGTCATCAAAAACGTGAGGGCAGAAATCTTCGTTTCGCAACAAACACTTTTTTTTTCTTGGCGCTCCCTCACCAAAAAGACCTCGCCACTCAACCTTGCATATCTCCCTGGAAAATGAACCAATTCGACCAATTTCTTCAGCCCTTAATAGCCAAACACATCCTCTACAATTCCACGGAAACAGATCATTGAAATTCATCTCCAATAAAAAACGGCAGCAGTTTGAAAAACCTCTCAAACTAACGTCATCGCTAAAACGGACATGTTTTTTTTTTTCTCCAAAATGAATACTATTTTCGCTACAGTTTTTAATTGGCCCAACCAATTTTCCTGAAACTTCTCTCCAATCGAAGCTGTAGCAGTGCTCACAGGTCCTTGAGGTGCCTACTGTTCTGCACCGACATCTGGTGTGGTCTCGGGAAAGTTAGAAGTACTTCGGATGGCCGTTTTTACGTTTGTGGAGAAAAACTAGCATAGCAGTCACTATGCACAGTTAGGAATAGAGCTTCTATGTCCTATCTAAATTTAGCACTATCTAATAGTTGGTTCACTGGCACCAGGTAGGTGGTTTAATTGCTAACCTTAGGCTTTAAATAAAAATGATTTGTTTTAGATAAAACACTAGCAAATTAAATCTCTCTAGAAGCAAACTGAGTTTAAAACTCTCGGTTTTAATAAACAGGGGAAAGAAACACTTTACATGGTAACTAGTCTTTACAAAAATAGCTTTCAGTGAAAGCACACAATTAATTTACAAGAATAAATTATCGGCAACGAATTTCAAAGTAAAATTCACACTTACAATTTCGAATAGAAAATGTTCTTTAGTGTTACCTAAACACCTCTAAGTTAGAAAAAGTACCTCACAATTTCAATCTTAGTCTTAGTTTAAGATTATGTTTTTAGGCTTCTTGCACAAGATCAAATCTACTAATTCACATTGAGTCAAGCTAGCAATAATCGGGGCCCTACCATCGAAGTCTGTGCTTCTGTAATTATGCTACAGGACCTTGGTGATCTAAAAATAAATGCTTGTTTACATTTTGTAAGACAAACAGAAAGAAATCCGGTTTTTAGAAAGGGGACCTTAAACCCTTAAGTTATGGGAGGGGAGACCAGAAAATGCCGATGGTTCTAACTACCCATAATCGCGATTCCAAAGTCAAAAGTTAAGTTTAAATCTTTAGTTAAAATTTAGAAATAAAGTTCAGAAAAATTAAATTAAAGCTAAAACTAGTTATCTAAACTACTACCTTGCCCGGCATGGCAACACTCGGCCTGGTGACATCTCTGCTCCGAGTCCGCCGTAGTAACGTCTGACTTGGAAATTGAGCTATGCTGTGGATGCAGCCTTGCAGGTCTGTTTTATACCAGCTGCCTGGCAGCAAGGGAGGAGGGAAGGGAGGCCTTGTAGGAGAGCGACTGGGGGGGGGGGGAGCCGGATAGAGGGACCTCTTGAGGAGGAGAGACTGACTCAGACTGGCCAGGCTGTCAATACCGGAAGTGGGCATGGCAGCGCGGACGGGCAGGGTAGCTTTGTGCTCTGAGTGGAGGGGAAAATGAATGGAAGGGAATATCTGTAGCATGCAGGGCAAAGGGAATTGCCGACATGGAAGCTTTAGAGGCCTGAGTTTTGAACGTGCAAGTGAGTTTGGAACTTATAACAACGTGAATAGACCTATAAAAAAACTAATGATATTATGTATCGCAACTATTGAAGGGAGGGGGGGGGGCGAAGTGTTTAGCTCAAATCTTTTTACAAACGTGAAATTTTAATAGAAGGAACGTTACAACGGTCGAAGCTCTGAAATACATACAAGATAAACACTTTTGGAAAAAATGTCCGGCAAAATTCTAAGGAAAGTTTTTGCTCAGTTCAGTAGTGTTCAGAGACCTAGTTTTTGCTAAACTGTTGCTCAATTAAAATAAAATAAAAAGGTTAAATATACCAGCTTTTTCCCTGAATGCTAGAACGCATGAACCTTAATGAAATATTATTGCAGCTGCTAATAGTCGAAGTTTTCATAAATAACTTGGCGATTGCTAGAATAAAAACATCAAGTGTTGGGTTTTCAAATACATATATGTGAGGCTAAATACCTCCTAAACAACACTAAGCTGGTTGGCTTTATGCCTTAAAATAAATAAAAGTAATTACAATTTTTTGTACAAAGTATTGAAAATGGCGATTGAAGATTTGCGTGCGGCGCCGGTCATTTTGGTTACATTTTGAAAATGATGTAGAGAATTATTGAAGAGGAAATTTAAAGTTCTGTTTTCGCAGAAGTCTTGGGAAAGTGCAGGTCTATTAAGGGCCGCAAATTTCAAACGTTTTGGTCCATTTTTTACGGAGATGTGGTAGTTTGAAGACGGAGGTCTTTTTAGGCCTATTGAGTGCTAGCGAGCGCTAAGGAAAAAAAATAGTTCGTTGCGAAAACGATAAACCCTCAGGATCTTTTGAGCAGAGGTCTCATCTCAAATCTGATGGTGAAGACTAGATTCTTTACAAAGCACTCAATGTGCACTACAATCTAACCCAAACAGTATTAAAATCCGTTCATCCGAACTTTTTATATTAACCAAAACGTATAACGCCAAAACCTGTGCCGCAGCGAACGCCATTTCCGGTCGCCGTTTTCCAAAACTGTGTAACTGCTTGGCGCCGACGCACTAGATGTGTCTAAATAACCAGCAAACTTGGCGCATGACCAAAACGTAGTTCTTTAATAAAAATTAATTTTTTTTCCAACTTGATTGGATCCTGTGCTCACGATCTGCGTTTTGTTTCCTACTGTTCTTTCCAGCATAATTGTCCCTTTCATCGTCGTGGGGCAGACAATTCAGTTTGGATTCTTGTACCGTAAAAAAAAACGTCAAACCGTTGCAATAAAGGTTTCTTAGTGAACCACCTATTTGCAACAACAATGTATTCTGACAATTAAGTACTGAAACGATAAGCGTGTAACACTTAAAGCATGTTATAATCTACTGTTGGATGACAAAACAAACAATGGTTACAACAATAATTTTGCTTCAGGGGCACGTGCTTCTAGCTGCATCCCCCATTTTAGAAAAAGGCACCTCCCCACAGATGCTTTACCTGTTTGCCGAATTTTAGATCTGGGAACTTTACCTAATGAGCTGTGCAGGTGTCTTTATACCCTATGAGAATTAACGTGGGAGCGTGGGGTTAGCTACTTACTAGCTAGTCACTAGTAACACAAATTGTTATGGTTTTATTTATCGCTAAAACCACATATATTGTCAAGATGGATGTAAAAATACTGTGTGAACAAACACTATCAAACTAAGAGACCAAAGACACCAATTGATTAATTATCCGTTTTATTCAAGCTAGGCATAGTCAGCAATCTTAATTCAGAACTGTTCGGTTACTTTAATTTAGATAGACCGTATTAACAAGATTGCATATGCACTGATGTTTATAAGAGATGAAGTCAACACTCAACCATATTTGCATCAATTATTAATCCTTAATAATTGTCGTTAAATAAGTACATCCCGTAACAATAATGGTACTTGATTATGCTTCCCGCTAAATAATAACAGTACTAATACTCCAGCACTACGATCAATAAGACACTATCAACTTAACTGAGTCGGTGTAGCCTATGCGGCTTGGCCATCGAGAACCCCGCCACCACAACAAACACTGGCGTACTTTTCCAGCCAAGAACGGGAGGAGCAGAGCGTAACACACGAGCCGATGATCTCCATGCAGCTAACAACACTTTCTTTTAAGTCCCCTTCATCTTTTATAACTTCTGTTTACATTCCATCGGTTAATAGACTTTCCCTTTTCTGTCTTGTCTACCGCCAAATAATTACCCCTCCACTTATAATAATTACAGCAATCTGGATCACCTGTCAACTGTGCTCTACTTTTAGGATTGCTAGCTCAAGATATGTCACTCACTTTACTAAGCCTGTAATTATCTAAAGTGGTCTGTTGACAAAACGGTACAAAACTCATTCCCCTTGTTTTCGTGTTGACCTCAAATCCTACTCTCTTAACCTTGTGTTGGTGACGCTCTGTCTGGCTGGGTCTTTTCCTGTGCCTAATTTTGACTCTCAGTTTCTTGTTTACCTTTACTAACTATTGTGCTATTTTATGCACTGATTTGATTTACAATAATAATTACGACTGCCTTGCATACCAAATGCGGCCTTATATCTTTTATGTAATATTTTATATGAATATTAATTTATGCAAATATATTACCATTACAAAATCAACGTTATTGAGGGCACTTTTTCTCCACAAAAAACACGTTCCCAAATTTTAATGTTCAGGTTTTCTTCATTACTGGACCGAAAACACCTGATTCAAATATTTGCAAAGATTTCTACCATACGAGGAATTTACACCAGTATGCTGAAATCGGGTATAAGCTTGTTTCAGTTAAAAAACAGTCTGCTAGTGAGGCCGCATTTTTTTCATCAACAATCATTTTTTAACAATCGGATGTCTACAATCGGATGATCTACTATTATTTGGAGGCGACACACTAATGTGTGTGTCTAAATACGTGTTTGCGAAAACTCCACTTGTACCACTCTTCATTAGATAACATCGAGTGACAATGCAAACTGACTACCACAAATAATCGGCAACACGAACATTGTCGATATAATGGACGCGCTACTCATTGTTAATGGTTCTGGCTTTGAGAACGTACGGCATCAGACCAGGGCACTGACGAATTAAATTCTAATTCAATTTGAGTGGTACTAGTAAATAACCGTCAGTTACCGCTCTTTAATAATAAAATAAAAATCGGATAAAAAAAACGATTAAACTGGTAACTGGTTACTGACAAAAATTAGATGCAACAACAACAAAAAAAACTACAAAAAAGTGATATCAGAAAGAAAACGCACAAGGGTGTGGACTTTCAGTCAATTAATTCAGAACAAAAATGGCTGCCAACAACTTACTGCATTAGTTGTCAAGCTAATCCCACTGACTATTACTTCAGAAGTTAAATGAAAAATTTGACTATCGTCAGGTTTTTTCATTTAACCTTTGATCCAATTCCAATACTCGGTGAGTATTAGCTTGGCAACTAATGCAGCAACTTGGTGACAGCCATTTTTTTTCTGATATCACTACTTTGATTAGCTGAAGCTTGGCGGTTTCTTTCACCTTTGTGGGTCTTGTTTCTGATAAATGTGATAGTTTACGAATCTTGAATCATTTGTATGGTTGATTGTTTACCCAACTTCCAAATTAATTGGAGTTTCGCGTAAAGCGGACTTGCCGTTGATGAAATAATAGGGAGGAGGTAAGGGGAAAAACTCAGCCAAACAGCGAAGAAGGAGGGTCCCGTTCGCCGTTCCGTTATGTCGACAGTGTAAATGACCAGGGAGGGCCTTTTAATGTGTTGCGTTGTGGTACTTGTTCTGGTTTTGCTGTGAAATTTTGCTTTATAATGTAAGAAGGGTAGCAGTCGTACCCCGCTTCGCCCATGATTGTTTCCCAGCTTTCGGTCGGTGTTGCCTGAATGTTGACTGCAACAGGTAATTTTTGTTCCTGTAATACTCCCCTTTTCTCCCATCCTCTCCCTCCCCTCTCTCTTTCCTCCCATCATCTCTCTGTCTTGTTCGTCTCAGTCCCGTTTCTTCTCCCTCTTTCGTCCTTTTCTATCCAACCGGTCAAGTTTTACAGCGAAATTTAGTTATGATACAGTTTCAGAATTTATTTTGCTAGAATGTTGAAAGAAATGTCGTACCACCACCAGCGAAAGTGCGGGACAGGTTGAAACGGGGGGGGGGGGGGGTGTACATAGCCGTTTTCTTCTCTTCGTATACGGCTTTTTAAATTGTGATTTTTTTTGTTCGTTAGCCTGAGTGATATCTGTGTCTTATTTTATATTATACTTCATAATAGAGATAGTGACTAAAGTTGTGGGTGGGTTCAGCATGAATTGAGGGAACCCTTTGCTGCTATGTCATTTTACTAATACACTGCCTTGCTGTTTGTATCACAGGATTTTGCTGTTGTGTCGTTTTGCTATTATGTTGTTTGCTATTATACCGTTTGCTATTGTGACTGGTTGCTACTCTGACTGGTTGCTATTTATAACTGGTTGCTACTATGACTTTTGCTACAATGACGGTTTGCTACTATGTCGTTTGCTATTATGTAGTTTTGCTATTATGCCGTATTCTTGCTGGAAGCACGCCGAGTTTTGCTCTTATGTCGTTTTGCTACAATGACGGTTTGCTGATATGTCGTTTGCTCGTATGACGCCTCACAAATTGTTGATCTTATGTAAAGATTGGTTAGGCGAACCGGCAACAAAAATCAAAAACTCGGGGACTCTATTTTTTTCTTAGCGCTCACGGGCGCTGGGCCTATTTTTCACCTCCAACTTTAAAATTCTCTATCCGCATGGAAAATGGACCAAAACGACTCTGGTTTGCAGCATTTAGTAAACCTGAACTTTATCTGTCATCCTGTGAAAACAGAACTTGAAAATTCGCCAAACTTTGGTCTCCACCTCCATTTGGAAAAGTGCTCAAACTGAGCGCCGACGCACGCAATTTCCGTCGCCATTTTCCGCAAATATGTAAATATTTACTTGTACTTTCGAATTTATTTCCAGGCATAAAGCCGACTAGCTTAGTGTTGTTCTAGCCTACATGTTTGATGATCCGTTTTCAATGTTTTTATTCTACTAAGGTGACGATTTTAGCAACTATGAAAACTTTGACTGCACTCACGATATTATTTGCGGCTGCGATGATACATTTAAATTTTATGCGTTATAGCATTTCGTACACAAGCTGGTTTATTTTAATCTTTTGCCTAGGCTTTTATAAAAGCAATTATTAACGTAACTTTTTCTCATGAACTCTACCTTGTTCAAAATGGCAAACACAACTTCTATTATTTTACCGGAAATTTTTTTTTCTGTGGATCTTGTATTTTTATTTCAGGGCTCCGACCATAGTGGCCTCAATCCGAATGCAAAATAATAGCCTTATTCTTTCAATTAAAAACAGTTTAATTAATTTTGAGCATCAAACTTCGTCCCCCCCCCTCTCCTTCAATAGTTGCGATACATAATATCGTAGTTTTTATTTGCAGGCCTATTCACGTTGTTATGAGTTCCAAACTCAATTGCACTTTCAAAACATGGCCTCTAATGCCCAAAAGTCGGCAAATTCCCTTTGCTCTTCCAGGTCCTACAATTCCCTTCCAACCAAACGACAGTATTCACTTTCCCCTCCACTCAGAGAGCAAAGCTACCCTGCCCGTCCGCTCTGCCATGCCCACTTCCGGTATTTGCAGCCTGGCCGGTCTGAGTTAGTCTCTCCTCCTCCCGAGGTCTCCCTCTGCCCCCCCCCCCCCCGCACTCTCCTACAGGGTCGCGGTTTCCCACTACCTGGCTGCCAAGCAGCAGGTATATAAAACTCAGCTCCAGTGGGTAATCGTGAGCATAGCTCAAAGACTCAAAGGCTAGAGGTCACTACGGCGGTCGGAGCAGAGATGTCCTGTTCAGTGTTGCCATGCCGGGCAAGGTAGTAGTTCTTGATAGTAACTAGTTTAAATTTAATATAATTTTTGAAACAGCATTTCTAAATTTTTAGTCATAGATTTTAAACTTAACTTCTAGGTTTGGATTGAACATCGGCATTTCTGGTCTAGGGCACCCATAATTTAAGGGTTTAAGGTCCCCTTCCTAAAAACTGGCTATTTTTCTATTCATGTAAACTCAGAGTTTACTAAATAATCAAAAGATCACCGAGATCTAGCATGTGTTATCGTTGAAGCAGGGTCTTACAAAAGGTAGTTTTTCTTATAACGCTAACCTAGATTAAGTGTGATGTTGAAGTAATTTTAGTGCATGAGTTGCTAACTTCGTTCAAACGACTGTTTTACTAAATGTAAGAATCATCATGTAATTCAGAAGGTTGTGATAACCTAAACCGACTTTTCTAGTCCAAATTTGTTGTGAACTTTAATTGTAGTTCTTTGCCGATTTAAATGTAAATCCTGAGCTTTTAATTCAAAGCTTCCGTTTTTTTTGTAACCAACTAGTTACTTGAGTGTTGTACAAATAACTTGTCATGTTTAATTAAAACAAAATGAAAGTTGTTTTAAACGACAGTTTGACGTCCGAGTTCAATTTAATTTGTAAAGGTTATTTTAAATCCAAAACAATTTTTATTCTAACTCCAAAGTACGCAATTAAATTAACTACCCATCGTGGTGGCAGTGAACCATGATTAGATAGGTCTTCATAAGTTAGCTAGGACGTTGACGCTCTTCTCCTAACCGTGCAGTAGACACGCTATGCTGTTTTTCCGTGAAAGTAAAAACCGCCACTTATGATTTCTTCTAAAATAACCACAAGTACGCCAGATGTCGGGACAGTAGGCACCTCAAGACCCTGTAAGCACCGCTACACTTATGTCGCATTTTTGCTATTATGACGCTTTGCTACTATGACATTTTGTTACTATGACCCCACCCCGAAATCTGCAGTTTACCGAAAAAAGCCATCCGAATCCGAGGGGATGCTGAATAGCATGCACAAACAAATTTGTTAATTATAGTTTCGTTTCATTGCTAATAAAGGAATAGCATCGACTATAACTTTCTTGTTTTCGGTAGACCAGGAACCAGTAAGCCGATTCCTAAAAAAAGTCTCATAAAATTTGATGGGGGGGGGGAGCAAGCCACTTAAAAATAGTACTGTGCAGCAGGTTAAATAGACTGAAGACTTCCAACCCTACCGGGAAACGTCATCTTGTCCCTCACACTGTAAAGAAGGCCTGAGTTCTTCACCCGATTTGAGAGGATACCTCAACTCAAACTATCAACAACCTGAGGGAAAACTTCGTTTACGGCAACGAACACTTTTTTTTTCTCGGTGCCTCGGCCGTGAAAAACCCCGAAATTCAAACGCCTGTAACTTCCAAGAAAATGGTCCGATCCGTCTCATCGAAACAGCTCTTAATAGCCATGAACTTTATCTGTTTTCCCCCGCAAACAGAACCCGAAAATTCCTTCTAGAACTTTCACAGCATCCTTAAGAAAAACGCACGAAACTGATGCCGTAAAATCACCGTAGCGCACGAGACGCCATTTTCACCATTTGTATAAAATTGTATTTGCTTTTATCTTTTCTTAGGCATAAAGCCAAAAACATTAGTTTAGTGTTTTAGAGGGAGGAGCTTCCTCTACGAAGGTACTTAACCTCCCTAATAAATGTACAGATACTTTGTTTTGATATTTCTTAAGTTTATTTACGGTGACGATCTTGAATACTTTTGAGAAATTTCCAACTGCCAAAACCAATCATCTGCGGCTGCAAATAATAATTGAAACTATTTAAATGCGTTTTAGCATTCGCTGGTAACCTTAACTTTTATTTTATAATCTTTTAACGTAATTTTTTGCCACCCCAACTACCGGAGCTTAGGCAGCTTTTCGTTTACGTCTTTTCTGTTTGTACTTTGTTGTTCCTAACAAAACCGACTTGGCATTCAATTTCCCAAAGTAAACCTGGCATCCCAATATTAATAATCGAATTTATTGAGATCATTCCTTCAATAGTCGCGATGTTTAACATCGTGGATAAATAAGAAAACAACCCGTAGTAAGTAAAGGCCTTATTCACGTTCTAAACAATGAGTTTAACTCTACCGGCCTCTCTTTGTCACGCAGTACATAGCTATTCCTTCAAACGGCGCCAAGCGAAAAATCCTTTGCGCTGCCGACTTTTCTATTGTTCTCAAGGCCCTCAGCCAATCAGTCCTCCGTAGCTCTCCTCGGCGTCCGCGCTAAGGACCAGAAAATCCGCTGCTCCAGCATAAAAACCCTGCCCCAGGAGGCAATCGTCAGCACACGCTCAGCAGATCTCAAAGCCAGAGGTGACTACGCCAGTCGGTATAGGAGATGTCCCGTCCGAAGGTTGCCATGCCGGGCAAAGGTAGTTGGTTCGTATAACTAGTATTAACTTAGAAAGTTTAACTTTTGGAAGCCCCATTCGAAATTTATAGTTCTAAACTTAATGACTAACCTTAAGCTTTGAGAATTTATGGAGGTAGTACCATGATCGGCATTAATGACCCCCCACCCCCATAACGTCAGGGTTCACGGTCCCTTTCTAAAAACCAGCTTTTTTCCGTGTTTTTAGTATGAATTTACTCAAACACTAAATAGATCACTTAAACCAATTATGTTTGCAGAAGCAGAGACTTCGATGGCTGGTTGCCCAAACTCATGTAAGTGTTTTCGTTGATTGGCAGAGTTTTTGTTAACTTAAAGTGATAAATTCTAAATGGCAGATTTGATTCTAAGTCGCACTTAGGAAACATAGTCTGGTAGTATTTTGTGTAATTCCCGCGGTTTGCACTTAATAACAGGTTCTTGCGAGTTCCTGGCAGAACTATTTCTTGTCGAAATTGTTATTCTTTGCATATAACATGTAAAGGTTGAAACTGAATTTAATGTAAATTCTTGTCAGATTTAATGTAAATCTCGTGTTGCTTTAATTTAAAGCTTTCTTGTTGATGCTAGTTGAAATGTAAATACTTGCTTTTTATATTTGCCTGTCATTTAATAAACCAAGAGTTTGTGAAACGTCAGTTGTTTACTAGTACGATTAATTGCTAGACTTAATTAATTAAGAAAACCACTTATTATTTAAAGTCAGGACTGCAATTAACCACCCACCTGGTGGCAGCGAATACCCCCGTTTAAAGTTGATTAGTTAGCCTACAGTTAGGACCAATGACTCTCTGTTACCCATACTGGGCCAGTAGTACATGTGTGCTGTTTCCTGAAAAGTAAAAACCGCCACCGCAACTAATAATTTAAAGGACAAAACCCCATGGATGTCGGCGAGGCTACAAGCACCTAGAGGATCGTAGCTTCGGCCGCTACAACACCCACTACGTAAAAGTGCAAATAAATAAATAAATAAGCAAACGCGACATTCTTTCCAGTCCCCCTCATAGCTCCCTTTTTGTGAAATCCCCCCCCCCCCCCCCCCCCCCCCCCCGAGTGGGGGGAGGGCGAAAATTCTCGCCCTCCACTGTGTGCAAGACAGAATAGTATAGAAGAGTGTTTATTTCCAATCTGGGTCCGTGCGAACGCCAGGTGGCCACAAATTTGTACGTTTTAAAGGCGCCAAGTTACAAACATTTTTTTATGTTCGATTCGGCCTGGTCAGGAAATGTTCTGAAGTGTAATCGAAATATTTTCTTGGCAGAATTAGTCATCAAGGCTATCGGGTCTTCAGCTGGGTCTTGTCAAGGGCCCCCACAGATTGAGGCACTTGGGGCTGTTGTGCCCTCCCCTTCTTTTGGAGGCCTTTTGGTAAAATGAAAGCAAAAAAAAACCGGTAAGACAAAGGCTGATCAAGAATTGCAACGCTTATTCCATGGCTCCTATATGCGGTATGGGTCAGTCATTACTAGTTTTTTTCTTAAGCACTTATTATTTTAGACATCTGAAGGCTGAATGCAAGGGTTGCTAAAATAGTGTCTGCTGCTATTTACATCCTCCATTGGAAGTGTTGCTCTTTGCTATTTTTCTGTTACGTCGTATGACATCACAGGCTTCGTTGGTAGCAAATGTAGATGAAAATAATTTTTACCCTTGTAGCGCTTATGAATGTAGGAAAAAAGGTCCGTGGAAAAGTTACATACAACCACTTAGGCACTTATGAATTTTGGCCTTTAACTTCTAAATCATCAGATTCAAGGTTAAGTCGTAAAAGTTTTTTTTTTAATGAAATTATTGTTGGGCATTACGTCTCAACTCTGCCTACCGAGTTACCTTGTACATGGGTCGCTCTAATACGAAGAAAAGCTTAGTCAGGGGACATTAACTCCAACCGGGAAACAATATCTTGGGCAAAATCCGGCCTCTGAAAGGAGTGACTTGAAACCAGAGCTGAGCAGAGGGTAAATATATATGCGGCAAATAATCGGCAACACAAACATTGTCAAACATTTGCCTACGTGTTTCTCCATGGGGGGCCCCCCCCCCCCCCCCCCCCAACGAGACAAGACAGTTCAAGCCACATTGGTCTACCTTAATTAATAAGGGCATTATTATAGTACGGAGGATACCTAAAATTGTGCATTTTTATCATAAAATCATGAAACTTGACATGAATGTTGTTTACATAAAATTAAGAATTTTGAACGTTATAGGTATTCTCCTGCATTGCTATGAGCCGCCATATTAGAAATGGGCAGCCAAAATTGAAGTCGAATTAAGTTTTTTCTCATAACTCCTGAACAAATCAACGGATTTAACTTTTCTTTTTTTCTTCCTATTATTCGTAATTGATTTTTTTTACCAAAAAACTGAAATAACATTTCATACGACCAACCATTTTATCTGAAAATCTTGGTTATAACTACTGTTAACATGGAATTCAGTGAGTTATATGGTCTGAATATGTTTTATTATACGATTTGCTTACTTATGGTTAATAGGCCCCTGAAGTTGTGATTTTACTTTGAAGTAATTAGTACAAAGATGAAACCAAGGCATTTACCCTTGAAAGCAATTGTAAATAACATATCAAAATTATACTAAAATATGATTAATGGAAAAACGCCATTTGCCCGAATTCAACACTTTCAAGGTTATTTATTGAATCACTGAATTCCCTTTCACAGTTAGCAAAATTACACTCTTGCTTTATTGTTCTAATTGAAATATCCTTTCCAATGATACCAAACATAACCAGAAGTAACTACCGGAAGTGATACTAATGTTAGTGAAAAGACGCCGTTTACTTTTCAAAATGGCATTTGAATACGACACTTTGAATTCCCTTTCACAGTTAGAGAAATTACATCCCCTGCCTTTATTGTCCCTCTTGAAATTTCCTTTCCTATGATATACTAAACACTACCGGAAGTAAGTACTGAAAGTGGTATGAATGCACATTATTAATGCATAGTATGTGCCGTAATGTAAATAATAGGTTTTTTATAGTGCTCAAAATTGAAGGAATTGTTCACTTTTTCTGAAAAGCGTTAAGTTTGGTATGGATACACATGAAGGGTAACTGGAAAAAAACGCTATATGGTTGCAAGTTCAAAACCCCCGAGGGGGTGGGGGAGGGAATGACTTACTCTCCCCCAAACGGTTCTCTGGCTGTAACTCCTTAACTGTCTACAAATCAAAAGCATAAAGTGAAGCAAAGACATTCAGCACACAATTCTGGACAGGAAAGGGATTATACATCTTTTACGTAAGAGCAACCCTTGAACCACACAATCATATTTAAAGTATTATCACCCTTAATTCACACGGACGCTCCTTTTTTCAATTGGTTGTTATGTGATTTTCGTGTTCCAAGTGCTTTTACGAGCCCTTTAATAGCTCGAAATGGACGTGCTTCGAATTTTCTGAAGGGGTGGACTCTATTCTTTTCATCAATCCTAACCAATTTTTTTTTTACCTTTGGTGCTATACCCACTGAAATGCGAAGAGGTAACGCGTAGCGGCGAAAGCGCATGGTGATTTTAAAATTCAAAGTGCTCTTGCGAGCCTTCTAATATAGCCCGAAATGGGCATGCTTTAAGCCTAATAGGTTTTTCTGAAAGGTGGCGATTTATTCTTTCCACCAATCCTAACCGAAATTTTTAACTTAGAGACCATTCTACACCCATTAAAGGTGAAGAGGTAAAGGCATAGCAGTGAAGGCATATGTTGATATTCGAATTCAAAGTGGTCTTGCGAGCCCTCTAATAACCTGAAATGAACATGCTTAGAATTATTTGAAAGGTAAGGATATATTCTTTCCATTACTCCTAACCGAATTATTTAACTTAGGTAGGAATTGTCCTACACTCTTTAAAGGTGAAGAGGTAATGGTGCAGTGGCGAGCAAGTGGTGATTTTCGAATTCAAAGTGCTGTTGCAATAGCCTTCTAATAGCCCGAATTTGACATACTTAAGATTTTCTGAAAGGTGGCAATCTATTCTTTCCATCAATCCTGGCCGAAAATTGTTTCGCTGAGATAGGGACCGTCCTACACCCGTTTAAATGTGTAGCTGTAACTGGTGTAGCGGCTAGTTTCAATTTCAAAGTGCCATTGTAATGCTCATATTTGTATTCTTATGTCTAAACAATTTCGGTTAGGATTGAAGGAATGAAAAGATCCATACCTTTCAGAAAATCCTAAGCATGTCCATTTCGGGCTGTTAAAGGGCTCGCAAGAGCACTTTGAATTCGAAAATCATCATACGCTTTCGCCGCTTACGCCATTGCCTCTTCACCTTTAGATGGGTGTAGGACGGTAGCTATCTAAGTGTAACAATTTCGGCTAGGATTGATGGAAAGAATAGATCGCCACGTTTCAGAAAATCTTAAACTTGTCCATTTCGGGCTGTTTTTCAGAGTTATGGAAAACAAGTAATTTGGGTGCCATTTTCCAATATGGCGGTGCATAGTGATTGAGGAGAATGTCTACAATGCTTAAATTCATAATAATTCTAAGCAAACAACATTCCTGCCAAGTTTCACGCTTTAATGATAAAAATGCACAATTTTAGACTATATTGGGCTGCCATTTTCCAATATGGTGGCTCGTGGCAATTTAGGAGAATGCCTACAACACTTAAAATTCTTAATTTGATGTAAATAACATTCCTGCCAAGTTTCATGCATTTACAATGAAAATGCACAATTTTAGACTATTTGGCCGCCATTTTCCAATATGGCGGCTCGTAGCAATTCAGGGGAATGCCTACAACGCTTAAAAGTCTTAATTTGATGTAAACAACCATCCTGCCAAGTTTCATGCTTTTATGATAAAATGCACAATTTCGTCAAATTTGGGGATATATCCTCCGGACTATTAATTTTTATAATCGGAGTATTCTTCTGTTTCACACTATGTATAGGCCTATACATTTACTTAACCTTGAATATGATGAACAATTTAGACGTTATAAGCCACCCAGGCTCGGACTGGTCATAGTGCCATTATGCCACTGGCACAGGCGCCCTTTGATTTGGCGCTCCTTTGATAATATTTTTTTTCTTAAGAAAGATTATTGCTGTATTGTGGGTTGACCTCCTGGATGTGACATTCCTTTCTGTCACAAAGCCCTCCACTCAATCTACCCTTCCTTTCTCCTTTGCGTTTTCACCGTCTTAACCCCAACTTCTTCCTAATACGCTCGCCCCAAGGAAGGTTGAGAAAGAAGCATCCTGAAAAAAGAAAACATATGACCGCGCCCCTGATCGATCATAGTTATCAGACGAGAAGCACGGGGCGTCGGACGAACGTCTAACTGGAAAATCGTCTAATGGGATAATTGTCTAAAATCTGCCGAAATAAAAAATTTGGAAAAGCATCTAAACGGAATATCGTATATAATGGATAATTGTATAATGGATAAACGTCTAACTGGATTAACGTCTAACTGCGGTTTCTGATGTTATATGTATAGCCGCAGCGAGCGCGACAGCGCGAGCGAGACAGGGATATTAGACGATTTTCCATTATACGAATTTCCAGATAGACGCTTTTCCATTATACGAATTTCCTGTTAGGTGATATTCCGTTATACTGTTTTCCGTTATACGTTCTTCCAATTATGCGATTTTCCAGTTAGACGATTATCCCTCGCCCCGAGAAGCACCCTTTGTTTAGTTAGAATGGCTCCCGTATCTGGGACCAAAGAGAAGAAACGTGGTGGTGAAAATAAACGACAAAAAAGGTTTGCAGAATTGACAAAATGCGGGGAAGATCGGCTTCAAAAAAAATTCCGCTTCGATTTTACAACAGCTGAGGCCATGACCAGGAACGTAACTGGAACAGGTGATCAGCAAGGTAAGATAAACTTCAAATTTGGTCAAATGTTCTTTTAACTCGATTCGAAACAAGCTGTGGTGCCGGCTGTACACTGTAGAGATAGAGATTCAGTAGAGATAAAAACGCGTGACTTTTATTTTTTTTTTTAACACGAACGTGACAATAATGCAGTTAAGTTAGTTTTTAGTGGTGGCAGCTGGAAATTGACAGTTTTTAAAGAAACCGGTTACCGGTAGTAACCGTTTTTTATTACTGTCGGTTACACGAAAACCAGTAATTTGTTAATCACTTTTGGAGCTAGTCCTATTTTTAAAACAGATAATGTTACCACTTGAAAAGTGTGAAAAAAAAAAGAATTACTGTACGTTTCTTGCTTAATAGAATAAAAACAAAGCGACATAAAGGCATGCAGGTCTACTACACTATAAACTGATATTTTTAAATTACGTTCTGCGAAAAAAAAAATTTACTTGCAACATTTTTCAGCAATAATGCATACTTCTGTGCGCCCCCTACCAGCCGATCAACGCAGGAACTCGGACAAACTGGGAACATACTTTATTAGGCATACTAAATATTTCCAAACTAGTTTTGCTTTTCAAATTATTGCAATGCTTTTCAAAACTCTGCTACAACTGCAAGACCAAATTCATTTTTCTGAGCGACAATTCTTTTAAAAATGCGATTGCAAAGTGTTGCCATGCTGTATCCGCCTGTGAAGTGAGCGGGTTGACTGGGCGAGTCCAATCTGCTAATGAGTCGAACAAGGCTCTACGCCGTGAGTATGCGATAAACTACGAAATAGGGCCCAAGTGCATATACAAGGAACAAGGAGGCAACAAATAATATTTACAAAACAAACAAAAATACAGTGTGGCAAACATGCAGGGTAAAAATAATAGAAATCGTGCTGCATTATTATGTACAGAAAGTAAATCGTATTTTACCAAAAAAAATGTTAAAACACTGATTTTATTTCGGATTTAACGATAATGTACTACACGATTGAAAGGGAGCGTCCACAAAGCATGTAATATTGTAGAGAGGGAATGGGGGGAGTCTTGGCGGCGTTCCGAATTGTTAATACGGGGGGGAGGGGAGGGGTAAAATATTTGTTGTGTAACAAACTGCTAATGAACATTATAATTAATTAATTAAATAATGAAAGCAAAATACAACTGGAATTTTTTTTAGGTTATTCACATCTTATTGTTTAAAAGTGGCACTATCATTGATTGAACATCGTACGAAAATACTGGCGCCATCTAGCGGCAGTGGTGTTGTTAACCTTTACAGCTTGTTCTCAGGTGCGCGAGGACGTACCAAATTTTCACTCAATAATTAAGGAGGGTCCCGTGATTTGTTTGTTTCGTTAAAAGAAATGGCGTTGTGCATTCCTTCGTTTATGCAATTTCTAGCAAGTGCGTGATAGTACTGGATAGCGCTAGATATTGCCAGATTCTGTTGACTTTCAATAGGTGATAGTGCCACTTTAAATTTCGAAATTATTTTTGATTTACCCGCAACGACGTGTAGAAATGTTTCGAAGTTGCAGCTTTTATCCCTGATGGGACTGGGGAGGGCATCTTGTCAAGATGCACACCTTGTTACAATGTTACTAGACAGGAAGGGAGAGGGGGAAGGGGGGGGGGGATAAAAATATGAAAATAAACGCTACATTCATAAATTTTTGGTTTTATTTCTTCTGTAGAAATAAAAATAAATTATTATCATAGCCATTTTAACGCGTTTTAAGTTTAGTGTAGGTTGGATGTCATTGGTTTTTGTGGTTCGTTCCAGACCTGTTGCAGGTTTGCAACTAACTTTTATTTATTATTTAGATAATTTTGCCCTCAAATTACCAAGTTTAAATTTTATCTCACAAAATCTCCAGCAATGTAATTAAGTCTATTGTTTTAATCATTATAGAAAATGATCCTGTAATTTAAAGTGTTCTCCCAAAACGGATGTCTGACAAAACAAGTCTGGCACCCCTTCAACCCCTCAGATGGCACAGGCGCCCTTTCCTACCCAGTTCGACCCTGAAGCCAACATTTGTCAGAGTCTACGTCGTTCTATTTAATTTTCCATGGATCTTTTTTCCGTGGACGATTTTTTGCTGACCTTTTTCCTCGGATTTTTTCCCACGAACCTTCATTCCTCGGTCCTTTTTTCCGTATCTTTTCTCTACGGACCTTTCTTCCTCGGATCTTACTTCCTAGATTTGAAAGAAAACACTCCGGAAAAAATTACCAAAGTTTGTGCAGAGAAATAGTGAATAGCTCTAAAAAAAAAGCTAAATGAATTTTGAGTAAACTTATGTTTCCCGAATTTTTTTTTAATTATCCATAGTCGACCAAATTCAATATTTCACCCCCTCCTTCCCCAGTTACGGAATTTGTAGAAAATGTATGATACCCGACGCTTAGCCCTTCCCCCCTCCTATTTCAATTTTGGTGGAAGCTTCGTGATTTCACGAATTTTCTCTTAATGAGAATGATCCTTTCTCTGTACCATTTCCTCAGTAATGAAATTTGGGAGGAAACTTGTGACTTCGAATTTACCTTTACATATGCTTCCATAGGTGATTAAGTTAACCTTGATCAAGCAGTAATCAGCTAATGAATGATGAATGCACACAGGCAGTATTTAGGCAGTTTAGGCAGTATTTTTTGGAGATTTTTTACCAGATTCATTTGGCGATTTTTCCCCAATAGGCTTTTTTTTCCGGGGCTCTTTTTCCGGGGCTCTTTTTCCGGGGCTCTTTTTCCCAGCGGTTTTTTCCACTTTTTTTCCGCGGCTTTTTTTCCATCAGCTTTTTTTCCAGACTTTTTTCCGAGGCTTTTTTTTCGTGCACCTCGTATCCATACTATAAATTTTAAAAAAGTTGTCTCAACACGCATCAGGAGCTTTGTGAGGAAGCCCCGGGGGGGGGGGCCCCTAGCAAAGCGGTCAAGAACAGCCCAGAAAAAAAACAGAACAATGGTTGTAATTGCGTCGAAAGACCTACACATATATTTTTTTAAAAATCGCTACTAGTTATTGCGTCAAATTTGGGCTAACCGGCTGTACTTTTGCAGGGCTATCCAGTCGGTAAATCAGGCGGTAGTTGTCTCTGGGGCGCGCTGTTAAACTGTTGATAAGGAATGAACTCGTCCCTCTCAATTAATAATCCCGTCCCAATTAATAATCCATCGTGTTACCTTCTTTTGTTATTGTACCCGACTTCTATTCCTGCTTAAAGAATCATAGTCAGCTTGACAAATTAGGATAGCATATAGAAATTGTGGGAAATATTTACCTTTATTCTGAAAAATTGCATACATAAAAAAGTCAGATAAAAGTCAAAAATACTTTTAGTTGTTGGGTTCCGACATTTGCAGACTTCATGAAAGTTGGAGGGGTCAGCTGCCCCCTCTTGAGCCCCCTGCTTGAGGGCTGTGGCTGGCTTAAAAGCCAGTGTGTTATTGTAGTCACAAAATTTCGTTCCAAAAAAATGTGCCGATTCAACATGTTAACCTTACCAAAATTAAGAATTCTTATTCAATTTCTTTTTCCATCTTTTACTAAAAATTATAGACCGTGAATGTTTGTTAACGTTATAGTTTTGTAGTTGTTATTAAAGCTGTTTACAAAAAAATGCGAGCCAGGCTGGATCAGGCTGGCTGCCGGCTGCCCCATTTCAGTGGTAGTACTGTTGAGCATCTCCCACATGCTTTATCTTAGTGTCACTTCAGCGATTGAAAATCGTATGAAAATACCCTGGTGCCATCTAGAGACAGTAATATTGTTAACCTTTACAGGTTGTGCCCATGTGTACGAGAACGTACCAAATTTGTACTAGGAGCCACGTGGGTTGTTTGTTTGCTTAATATAATGGTATTGATGCAAGCAAATGCTATATAGTACTAGATGTTGCCACATTCTGCAGACTTTCAATCGGTGATAGTGCTACTTTAAGCTTTGCATGGTTTGTTGTAATAAACTTAAACTACTCAGAAAAAAGTGTTAATGTAAATGCGTCACTGTCGGTTTCCGTTGTTATCGATAAAATATGTATATTACAAAAAATAAAGCGTCTTCCTGCAGAGTAAAACAGTTTTTTTTTTACGTTAGTTCAAGTATCATTTCTATGCTCTCCTCGAAAATTTGTGGGAGGAATCCCCCCCCTCCCACCCATCTATGGCTTTGCTACAAGGTTGTGATGTTCATACAATAATAGAGGTGCTTGGTGGTCTGTTGTGTCGCTTTGTGGTCTGCTGTGTCGCTTTGCTGTTGTGACGTTTTGCTGTTGTGACGTTTTGCTGTTGTGTCGTTTTTCTGTTATCGTTTTCCTGTTATGTCATTTTGCTGCTGTGACAGTTTTGTTGATAAATTTTTGCTATGTTATCATTTTGCTATACTGTCATTTTGCTGTTGTGACGGTTTGCTGTTATGACGTTTTGCTGTACTGATGTTTGCTGTACTGTTGTTTTGCTGTTATGACGCTAACGTGGATTTTTGCATTTTGCTCTTGTGACGTTTTGCTGTTATGTCGTTTTGCTGTTGTGTCGGGAACATATTTTGCTGTTATGACGGTTTGCTGTCATGTCATTTTCCTGTTATGTCGTTTTGCTACCCCTTTTAAACAGGGCTATCCTTTATCTCCCAGGGGTAGACGTACATCTTTTTTAAAGAAAGACATTTCATGAAAACTTAAAGAGGAGTTAGCCAGGAACCACTAGACTCCCATAGAATGTTCCTAATAAACAATATTAACGTGTCGTTCAGTCCTTATGATTTTTCTTCCACAACAGGAAGACGTTGAAAATTATAAGGAAAGAATACATTGGCACTTAAAATTTATGTGTGAAGTCCAAAACGGGAAATAATCAGAAGTTGCTTTTGTTGTGGACGAGCTTCCAACAAACCACTTAACAAAATTTAATGATAAAGGTTTTCAGTTTAATTTTCACTGAAAATGAAACATTTAACAGTTAAAGGTTAAACAAAATATCGGCTCTATGTGTCTGCATTTAAATGAAACTTTCCAGGTTTGTAACGGACTGTATAGTCGTAATCTTGGAGGGTAAGGCTTCACCTAAGTAGTCTGGTGTTTTTCCCAGACATTTGCTTGAGCCAATGTAGCGGATTGTGATCCGATTCAATGACAAATTTTGTCCCATAACTGTAAGGACGGAATTTGGCAACCGACCAAATCAAACATGCACATTCTTTTACTGTCGTACTGTAGTTTTGCTCCCTGGCTGTTAGTTTACGTGAAATGTAAAGACAGGGGTGGTGTTCTTTGTACTCCTGGGACAAAACGCAGTCCATGCCACGCTCGGAACAGTTGCACTGTAAAATAAAACTTTAACTGAAGTCGGGTACTCCTTAGGACTGGAAACGTCACTAAGGCGGTTTTTAAGGTGAAAAGCATTTTGCTTAGACTCGTCCCAAAGGATGGGATATGGTGCCTCCTTTTTCAGGGCGTCCGTGAGACAAGCACAAATCTCTGAGTAGTAATTGATGTATCGTTGGTAGTAATCAACTAAACCGAGAAAGGAACGGACATCTTTCTTAGTTTGGGGACGTGCAAACTTCTTCACCGCCAAAATTGTCACCCCCGAAGGTGTACGAGATCCATTGCCAACTTCATGTCCAAGGAAAGTAGCTTTGCCACAAGCGATCTGCGATTTTTTTGCATTAACAGTTAACCCGACCTTCTTGACAGCAAAGAGAAAATTGTAAACCTTATCGAGATGCTGTTGCCACGTTTCGGCACCAACAGTAGTGTCGTCTTGGAAGGGTTTGACATACTCTTCCATGCCACGGGTGAGGTTGTCCATTAGTTTCTGAAAATAAAATGGGGCGTTCTTCATCCCCATGTTCATCATGAGGGGGCAAACTTCCCAATGGGAGTTGTGATTGTGGCTGCCATGGAAGCCTGTGGCGTTAAGCATACTTGAGTTAAGTCCTCTGTTGAGGTCAAAAATGGAAATATACTTCCATTTTACCGCACGCTCGATACATTCCTCTATATTGGGAATTGGGTAATCTTTAGTTACCGTGTTGCTGTTTAAACTCTCGGTAATCTGCTACCGGACGAGGACTGAAAGTTTCTTCCTTCTGTACTATGATCGTAGGAGATCCGTGGAGGGAGTCTGTTTCGACGATCAGCCCCATATCGAGCATTCGCTTGATCTCTGTGTCTATAATATTTACAAGGCTTAATTTGGGAATCAACTAACTCAACGTCGTGAGTGACAAGGACGGTACGACCGGGTAAAGTAGAAAACACGCTGTCTACTTGTTCAAAGACTTATAATAAGTCGCCGTTCTGCAATATGGTTAAATTGCCAGTCATTTTGAAAAGACCCATCGCCTCCTTGGCTGTAAGGTGGCAATCTCCAGGCTGACCTGTCCAAACATGGTCAGAGGGATTGTATTCCCTTTCGTCAGTATGTGTGATTATTAGAACATTCCCTAGGCAAATAGGGCTTCAGAAGATTTACATGATAGATGGTTTCTTTCTATAAACCAAACGATTTCTTGATTAAATAATTCGTGCCAGATAATTGTTTCAAGACTTCGCAGGGGCCATCCCAATCAATGTCGAGTTTATTGGTTCGGGCTGGCTTAAGGACTAGAACCTTATCACCTTACTTGAACTTACGTTCAACTGCCTTGGCGTCATAATAATTTTTTGTTTTTGAGTTGTCTCTTCACAATATTTTCTTGTGAGAGTTCCCGTGAGTATTTAAAACGCTGGAGCAAGTCCAGGATATACACCAAAACGGATGGGTGAACGTCGGGTTCAATTCATTGGCATTTTACTAACTCCAGTGGGCCTTTGAGGTTTCGTCCGTATACCATTTCGCCAGGTGTAAAGCCAGTGCTCTCATGAGCAGTACGTAGTGCAAACATGGTACCCGGAAGGCATCTTTCCCAATCTTGGGGATGCTCATGACAGACAGCTCTTAGCACCGCTTTGAGCGTCCTGTGAAAGCGTTCCACGCTGTTAGATTGTGGGTGGTTAACACTGGAGTTTACACAATTGATACCGCATTTCTCCAGGAATAAAGTTGTAACCTCGGAGATGACGCACGAGCCCAGGTTGGACTGGAGCTCGGAGGGGAAGCCTAACCTCGAGAAGACAACGAGGAGTGCATCAACAACACTCTGGCTGCTGGCTTCTTTAAGGGGCACAGCCTCAGGAAATTTTGTTGCAGGATCTAGAAGTGACAGTATGTACTTAAATCCAGCCTTACTGGCAGGCTTGATGGGGCCCACGATAATAATATATCGGTTAAATGGTTCCCCATCCATGGGCACTAGCACCATGGGGGCAACAATTTTTTTTCCTGTACTGCCATTTTTCTGGCAAGTCAAACAAGTGGATACAAAGTTCTCAATATCGGTAAAACACTGAGGCCAGTAGAAATTGGTTAACACCCTATCCTTAGTTTTGGATCGGCCAAGATGCCCTACCCATGCGTTAGCATGTGCGGTGTTTAACACAAAATTCCTACACTCCTTTGGCAGAACTAACTGTTTCTCTATTAACGGTCTAGTCAAAGGGCGAAACGGTTTACGAAATAACAAACCATGTTCAATGAAAAATTGCTTATTTTCATCTTACTGACTTAACTTTTGGCCATGTCAGTATGACTGAGCGGTTAGGACTCCGGCCTTTGATTTCAAAGGTTGTGGGTGCAATTCCCCGCTCAGGCAGTCTGACATTTAAGTCTAAAAGGCAACGTAAATAGGTTTGCATCCGTATTTGTTTAACGGGAGTTCAGCATATTTCCAACATAATTGCAAAGTTGGGCAAGCAAGTTACAACGTGGAAAACTCGGTTTTATTAATATCGAGCAGTTTTGAAAAATGCTCTGTTTGGGGGCCATCTAAACTGTTTTGTTTAGGACTAATAAAACCTTCACTTGCTACTGGTGGAGCAACTACACGTTGTTCGGATTCATTGGCTGACTCGCTATCACTAGTTGAATCAACCTCGCGATAATGGGGCTTTAAAATCGGAAGCTGATTGTCAGCACGTGTCTGTGACTACATTAACGTAGGAGGGCAATGAGGTTAAACCTTTCTCCTCTAAAACGTTTTGTGAGGGAACACCCAAGAGCATCTGGAAGTGGGGTCACATGTGGTCAGTGACCAGCGCTTCTGTTTGTATTGGCTGGTACTCGCTAGGGGGTCTGCACGTCAATAAAGGCGATGGTGTGTGCTGTCGTTTGTTCATTAAGAGCGTTGTGGCAGTGGGTGTATGCCCCTGTGACCTGCTCAGGTTTCACTAGATCCCTAGCGATGACGTCATGCATCGAACCTGTGTCACGGAGGACAAGGCATTTCTTTCCATTTACTCAGGAATGTGTTTGGAAAGCACAAGTTCTGGACGACAGTTGCTAACAAAATTACACTCTGTATCTGCGGCTGTCTTTTCAGCTGCAATGCGTGCGCGACACTTACTTTCTCTGTGTCTGGGCAATTTGCAAAAGAAACAATTGCCATCTGTAGGCCTACAAGGCCTGTCAAACTCACGATTGGGGTTTGGAGGGTTAGCCGAAGCTTTTTTTATTAGAGTCGGGGGTGGGTTCTGTAGAACCAGCCGGTTTAGCCACGGTTTGGTGGTTTCGATTGCCACCACATTGATTAATTGAAGCTTTAGAAGCTTGATTAGACTGACCAACACTAGGCTCTCTTTTTGTCTGCGTCTGCAAGGGCTCTTAGTTTTAATTATTTGACTTTAAGGAAAAGCTCGTTTTCTTTGACTGCCAGTTCTTTCCTTTGGAGAATCGTAGCCTCTCTCTTCTCTATAGCGCTAGCTAATTCGTCAGAGAGGTCGGAAACAGATAGTTTGTTTTCCTCTATTTTTCAGTATTACAACTGATTCATGCCTGATTTCAGTAACTGTGAGACCTAACTTTAAACAAGCCTTCTTAACCCATAACCGCCTAGATACGAACGTCGCCTTCAACGTATAACCGCAAAAAACTAAGTCCCAGCACGAGCTTTGTGAGGGGGCCCCGGGGACCCCTAGCATAGCGAGCAATTACAGCCCAGTAGTCAGAGTCGCCGGCCCCAAACCAAGACAATGTCTGTTCGAATCCGAGAACCGACCCAAGTACCATATGGACGCTAAAAAAAAAGGGTATGAAAGTTTTTTCCGGCGGTTATGGGTTAAGTTCTTTGTATTGAATGTCGTCGAATTTGTCTAACGTTAAACAGGTTTCAAAATAGAGCCTTTATAAATGAAACAAAAATTAAATTCAGCCACAAGTTAATTTTACGTTAATGTTTGAGAAGAGCACATTATTTAAAATATTTCTCTCCCAACCCCAGTACAACATACAATTAAGTGTATGAATAATTAAAACACCTAAAGGATTTCAACTACAACACTCGGCTTGGCGGTCTTAAGCATATCTCATGTACACTTTCCCCGCTACACAATCACTGTGTGGTCAATCAAGTCCTATCCAAATCCCCACCAGCGATTGAAGATGGCTTGAACACTAGTTGAAGTTGAAACGTCCTTGTTGGGAGGCACATTTTCTGGGTCTTGGGTGGGGGCACTCAAGGACCACTGAATAGCTGTGATGGAGCTCCGTTTCCTTGGCGGGCGGCTTCTCCTCACAGGATCGGGTTTACTGGGAACATCTCACGACTGGTGGATTTCCAAACTGGGGAAGCTGACAGTCTTGCTTCCTGGCTCCAGAAGTTTTTTTGCTGCTGGGGCGTTAGTTTTGTACTGATAGGGGCTGCAGTACGGGCATCTACTTCGTGACTATGTTGTTGGAGTCACAAACATCTGGTTGAAGTGGTTTTCTTCACACAAAATGGGCATTGTAGCATGGCAGGGTAGGAATTGCTTGTAGGAACAGCACCTGTTCATCCCACCGCTGCCACCATTTGTAACGGCGGATGCTACGACGGCTGAGGTGTTTGTAACATCTCCGATATCATGGTTGACATTGGCTTTGTAGATTACTTTGAAATGACTGTTTGACGTTGTTCGTTGGAAAACGGCACAGTCCCGGCATGGGGAATGAAGGGTTTATGTCCTAAATGAATACAGGCCTAGCCAGTAATATCTATCACCGGTGGGTAACGTTAAAAGCAAACGGGAGTTAAGAATAAAAATGGGCTATATATTATTTTGACTCTAGCAATTAATCCACTAGGGAACGAACTTGTAGTTTAAAACTCTTGGTTTTAGTATAACAACAAATAAGAAAGAATAAACACTTTACATTTAAGTTCAGTAGTTTACATGAAAGGCTTTACGTGAAAGCGATGCGAATTTACAACGTGGAAATTCAAGTCTAAAAGCAAGAACTAGGCTTTAGTTCTTAATCAAATTTTTCGTGTAGAAAAAGAAGTTTTGGGTTCTAATCCTGAAAAACCCTCTAATTAGAACCGCATCCGCTAAGTTACAATTTAGTCCGTACAGTTATGTTTCCCGAATCCTCAAGAGATTAAACCGTCTGCTGTTTAGATTACAATGGCATTTAAAATAAACAAGAAAGAAGTTGGTTTTTAGAAAGGGAACCACCCTTACGTTATGGAAGGCAGAGGGCCAGAAATGCTGATGGCTTAGCCAACCATACATTTTTCAAGATTAGAAGTTAAGTTAAACTATAAATTTAGAATTGGGGGGTCCTAAAGATAAACTTTTAAGCTAAACTAGTAACATACGAACCACTACCATTTGCCCGGCATGGCTACCTTCGGACCATGACATCTACACTCCCAACCGGCGTGACCACCTCTAGCTTGAGATCTGTGAGGTGTGCTCTCGATTAAGTGCTGCTTGGGGTTTTATTCTAGCGTGGGTAATCCACCCAGACCAAGCGCGGACTTCGAGGAGAGCTGCACACTCCTCATTGGCTGAGGGCCGAGAGAACAATGGAAAGTGAGAGGAGCTGGTGTTTTTGCAAAGGGTTTGAGTGGAGCAGCTTTGAAGGAACGAGGCCTGTGTAAAGAAGATGCATTTCAAGTTTTACTTGATTCATAATGTGAAAAGGCCTTTACTTTAAAACTGATTGGCTTGTAATTAATAGAAGGATGCTCACATCTTTTCTGTGAATTTAATTGAAGGAAAGCTAGATGGTTTGCATTCGGATGTGGTCAAAGTCGGAGTTTCGAAGGAGATTTAAAATAAAATATAACCAACGAAATTCGTGTCCGGTCAAATTGCCGTTAATTAAAATCGTTGGAGCTCCTGGTAGGGTTCAAGGGGCAAACGATAACAAACTAGCTCAGTAAAAATGCTATAACGCATTAAAATAAGTTTAGAATTATTCAGCAGTGAATGAAGTTTGAGGTAGACGGACATTTTTCATGGCATTTGCGATCGTCAAATAAAATAAAAAATATCGTACTATAATGTCTGTATCCAACATGTATTTGAGGTTAAGTACCGATTGGCAGCCCCTCCAATTGACACAACTAAGTTAGTGTTGTAAGGCTTTTTGCCTAACAAGAACAAGATGAAAATAAATACAAATAAATGTACATAGTTTTGGAAGTTATGGCGACCGGAAGTGTGAGCACTGCGGCTCGGTTTGGACACTTTTTCAAATGACTGCTATGAAATAACTGGATGGAAATTTAGAGTTTTGTTTTTGCAGAGTTGAAGCTTGTATGTGTGGCTATTGAGCCGAAGAAACAGTGGTCGATTTGGTTCATAACTTCCAGAGAAATGTCTAACAGAAGACGGAGGTCTTTTGGAGGTTGGGGAGAGGGGGAGCTGAAGTGTGGAGCTTCAGGAAATGAATGTTTTTCCCCAAGGTTTTTTATTTTTGGAGCCCAGTATCCTCTCCAATCCGCCTGAAGCACAGAACCTCACTACAACGCATCACAAATCAGTTTTAGTGGGAGCTTAGGGTCGTAATGCACCAATACTTCAATTAAAGACAGTCACTTACGCCAAACCAAAATTCGTCCAAGTTCCACTATTAAAACTTGCAAATTTTCGACTATCTCTACTGATAGCCTTCTTCAGGCAAGAGTGATGAGACTTGCACAACAACAACCACCAACGAACTTTCCCTCCCAAGTCCACTACTTTCAAATTTCCCTCCTCTTTCCCAGTGAGCCTTGGTATTTCCAATGCCTTCGAATCAAGAAAACCTTGCTTAGCTTTTTCAACTGATTTAGTGTGCTCTGATGTCCATTCTGAGAAGTTTGTTCAAAGGAGCCAGTATCGATGCTAAATGAGGGACAAATATCGAATACTGGTTCACAAAACCTAAGAATGATTTAAGCTCAGAAGGGTTAGTGGGATTTGGTGCCATGTTAGTCGCATTTTAATCACTTACTAGCCTTTACATACTACTTTTAGATGACCCTTAGTATCACAAGTTTCACAGGAATAGTCCTTATATCTGTAGATGGGCATTACATGCCCAGATTTTCCACAACAGTGACAAATGACAGATTTACTTGACTCCAGGGAAATTCTGCATTCCGTCTTTATTTATGATGAAACCAAGGTTTTTTAATTCAGACCTGTGTTGCTTGCATTTTGATCGCTTCACTCTGACTCCTGGATCTTGTAATGCTGTTAGGGCTTTTGCTAAGTTGATATCATGTTGAGCTCCCTTTCCAGCAACTAACACGTCGTCGTAAAAAGGTCTGGCGTTCGGCACGTCTTTCAAAACGGCTTCCATCCTTTTCTGGAAAATACCCGGGGAGCTTGCAAGCCCCAGATGTTGCCACTCGTACAAACCTCAACAGGTAGTCAAGATTGACTTTGAACTTTCTTCCAATTCCATTTGCAAAAATGCATCAGAAAGATCTATCAGTGAAAACGTGTCACAACCAGCTAGCTCGCTAAAGAAGTCCTCTGCTCGAGGTACGGGAAAGTATTCCACAACAATCTCCGGGTTGACAGTGATGGAGTAGTCGCTTACAATCTGGACGTCTCCATTTGGCTTGAAAACTAACACCACCGGAGTAGCCCAGGTGCTACAGTCAACCGGTTTAAGAATACCTTCTCGTACTAAACAGTTTATTTCATTTTCAACTTTGTTTCTCATAGCCAGGGCAACAGGCCTAGCCTTCATGAATTTAGGTTTTGCAGCATGCTTCAACCGAATCTCTGCCTTAAAATCCCTGAAGGTTCCCAAGCCGTCTTTAATGAGTTCAGGGAAACCATAAAATATTTCTTCGTTAGAGACCCGGCCGATAAACAATTCATCATCTACTCTATCTACGTCATAAAACTGACTCAAATCAAGTGTAAACTTGGAAATCCAGCCCTTGCCAAATAGCGCAGGCTGGTTGCCAGGTACTACAACAGCAAACAGACGTTCAGTTTGTTTAGCAAATTCAACAGTTAAATACACTACCCCCAATGGTTTACCTTCCTCTCCCAACCATGATTTCAAATTAATGGGAGTTTCTTCTAACTTTACATTCTTTAAGTATTTACGCTACCATGAAATAGGGATTATTGTTGCATTACATCCTGTGTCAACTTCAAAAGTTGAACAATACCATTTAACCGACATGTAATAGTCCATTTTTGGTTTTTAACTGAGTTAACCGTAGTACAATACATCGTGGAAACATTACTTGTACCGGAACTACTGCTTGAATCAGACACCTCACTTTCCTGCTCATCGTCACAAAATGTGCACTTTTACCAATTTATGATTTTTAGACTTGTGTTGTGATTTAGATGTAAACCTATTACTGGTTGCAGTCTTACTAGTCAAACTAGACTTACTAGCCTTTACATACTACTTTTAGATAACCCTTAGTATCACAAGTTTCACAGGAATAGTCCTTATATCTGCAGATGGGCCTTACATGCCCAGATTTTCCACAACAGTGACAAATGACAAATTTACTTGACTGATTTGTCTTAAATGACTTAGTTGAGGTATTATCGGTCTTTAAATTATAGTTACTTGCAGTACCAGTACCTTTAAGTTGAGCTACATTAGCGCATGCAGCTTCAAAAGCTAATGAGATTTCACACGCCTTCTCAAAAGTTACCTTGGTTGGATTCATTGACATTAAATATTTTTGAGTTTCATCACACCTCAACCTAGCAACCAGGCGGTCACGTAGTGTTTGAGTTAAAAGTGTGTCATAATTGCACCACTCAGATAAACGCTTTAGTTCCCCTATAAATGCAGCTACGGACTCTCCAGGCTGTTGATTACACCTAGAAAATATTACTCTTTAGGCAAGATGGAGCTGGTTCAACATTATTTTTTACCAAAGTAACAATTTCATCAAATGACTTTCCACTTGGATCTATAGGAGAGGAAAGGCTCCTTATTAATGCATAGGTTTTGTACCCGGCACACGACAAAAGTGTTGCAACTTTCTTACCATCTGCTACATAGTTTGTGAGGAAAAACATGCGCATTCGCTCAGTATAAAGCGTCCAATTTTCCTTAGTAGAATCAAATTCCTCAAATTTCGTAGACATAATGCTTTAAATACGCAATTCAAACTTAAGGAAAAATTTTCAAAACTGAGATTTTTTTTAATACTCAATTGCATGTGTCATAATTAATTACTGCATAACTCATAGAATTCCTAGCAGTATAATTACTGTAATACAATGTAATTCATAATGCAAACACTTTAATACCAGCATACATAATAACAGCATAATTCATGAAAATGCTTTAAATTCAATTTTCAAATTTCAAATTATGTTGCACACTAGCCTATAAGCCTTCACTTCAATTCAAATGCATTAAATGCAAATCTTTTTAAACTGTCATGGAACAGGTTACTTAAAAACGTATAATTACATCACTAATGTAGACTAATCTTTGTACGTCTCACAAAACGCTGAATAAATGCTGTTTAATGGCACACATAAGCCTTATAAATGAAAATGTCTGCCCGCTCGACAATTTAAACCAACTGAATTATGCACGAATTCTTAAAGCTGACAAACTGCGAACTTTTAAACATTTCGTTTCAAATTTCGGCTCCAACTATCCATTACTGGAAAATTTGAGAACCAAATTTAATACAGAATACCTGTTTTTGAAAAGCGTGATGTCCATTGCTTCCCCGGTGAGAGGTTGAAAATACCAAACCTAAGAAACGCTGGTGCGATTCCATGGTTGACTCACAGCATTGACGAGAATACAGCCTACTTTGTAGTTGATGAACTAACAAGCGCTGCTGTCAATTCCCGCACGACTGTGGAAAATGGTTACTAACAATTTAAAGTTAATCCCATCCTCGTCGCCATTGCAATGTTTAGAATGACATTGCTTCAGCCTTTAAGAGGCTGGGTAAGAAAGCCCACACTGGACAACTCAGGTTGGTTGATTGGCGGCTGGCTATGACGGCCAAACCCTTTATTAACTTGGGATCAAACACGTGCATCGTTAACCACTGATGTATACTCTCAATGCTTAGCGTATCTTAAATACAGTTGTTATTTACAATAACACTATGTACAAATAAATATATACTCTCATACACAGCAGCTGCTCTAGGCCAATCGTTAGTCCAAGGCGTAGCACATTATCATTGGCTAATCTACGCTCTATGTAGTTGACTAACCATTTGTTCCTCTTCTGCTGACACACGTCCGTCCTCGCTGACATCTTGTCATCGAAAGCGTGAGTCACACACAGCACGTGTCCCAACAATGCTGTTTGCTTTGCAGTCTGGGAACGAACCGCCAAAATGGTTCTCGCCATTTGCCTAACACTTTCGTCTCAAAACTGGTTATCATCCAGTGATCATCCAAAGAGATCTTCAATGTCGGTGTCTTCTCTCCAGGCAGCGCATTTAGGCCCCGAAAGCTGCTCCTCTCGAACGAAGGACCGCTCACAACCAAAGGACATTAGGTCGTCTGACTCGCCGGTTAGGCTTACAATTGACACATGTTCAATGCGGACAACCTTCACCAACGCCCGACATTCTCTCACTTCAAGCTAAGCTTCGCAAAATGAAAGCGACTTAAGCCTACGCAAAACTAAAGCTTAAAGTCAAGAAAAAGTCTCTTAAGGACCAACCCAAGAAAGACACCTTTCGGTGTGAACCGGTTGAGGTTCCATTAGACCTTTCATTTGCTCCTCCCGTCACTCTAGAAGTCTAGATATCTGTCCCTGCCACCGGCTGATAAACAGCCCTTGTCAAAACAAGAAATTCACAAACTCTTTGAAAGTTCTCAGCCACAGCACCGAAAGCTGCAGCGGAAGTGAATCCGAACGCACTCCTTCCCACAGTAGAGTTAATCATCCGACGGCACCGAAGTTCTTTGGTCAGATTTTCATGCGAATTATCGCCAAACTCTAGCTTCACATTTCAACATTTGCTTCCTCCCTCTGCCGACCGCCCATTGAACACTGTCAAAAAAGGAAAGCGACGAAGAGCTCGACGCACCCCCACCTTCACTCCTCCTTTCCAAGCATTCTCAAGATGGTTCCCCTTCACTCCTTGCATTTCGCGTGAATGGAGACCCAAACTGCTTTCCTTCATCTCACCGCCAACTCTCCCGTCAAGCTCATGCCTTTATCCAGCCTGACCGAAAATCCTTTGGCACCTAATCACACATCCGTACGGCGCCACTTTCACCTTGACCTGTTTCAGGTTTTTGCGCGTCCCTCTTGGACCACTTTTTTGGTCTTCAGGCCTTCACCGGGTTCTTCAAAATACGGCAACCTTCATCCTTTATTGGGACAATGCAATTTCACCAACCATAACACTCTCAGCAATCATGAACATTTTCTTTCATAACCAAGGCGCAACGTCGGCTCACCACCCACCACAGCCCTTCCTCTTCGGCCTCCCTCTCTCATACCGAAAACTTTTCGGTTCGAACACAGGGACACAGCTACAAGCAACATGGCCACTGAGCATCTTCTCAACCCCAGTTTATGGAGATTTTCTCCAACAACATGAAACTTCTTCTCTGCCCACATAAATTGACATGGCTGTCTCACTGTCTTATTCCAACTTAGGAAAAAAACATTAGCTTTTGATAGCAAGAATCTAAGGCGTAACAACATAACTCAAGCTGTCGACAACTGGTCCACGCAACCACGCACAGCGGTATGGAAATGTGAGGGAGCAGACAGAGAGGCGACTGAAAGTGACATAAAATTGCATAAATTACAACATAATTTGATGCAAATGAGGAAGATCAAGTGCCAAAAGTAAAAGGAATATTCCAAACTTTGTAACACAGTTTCTTCGAATTCTACTCGGAGAACTTCGATTCTTTGATAGTACGTGGAATAAGCATCAAAAACCGTTAAAATATTTCACTTCCGGATACCAGCTTTAAACTTTAGGTGTTGAATAGATACATGTCAAAGACTATAAATCAGCTGGGAGACAACCTAAGAAATGATTATGTCCGTATAGTGACGTCATGAAAATGGTCACCAAGCAGATCTTTTAAAGTCGCATATTTCAGAAACTACTGAACGGATTTTAATGAGACGTGTCTCATTTTAGAGCTACATTTTTTATCTGTAAACAAGGTGTGTGCATATTTTGCTGTAAATATAATAGTTTTCGTTTTATTCCTGAAATTTAAGATTTTTTTGTATATTTCTTCTTATTTCCTTTATTTGCTACTGCCAAAATAAAAAAATTTGCCCAACAAATTTTCAATCCCATTGTTGAAAATAGCTTTTTAATCACCATAATTACAGAATGGGTGTTATGGTATGCTTACGTATTAATTAGTACAGTTTTAATTAATGTCTTTATGTATAAGTGTATAATTAAATTATGAACAATTTACTAATAATAATCATTATCATTTATGAATACTATTTATTCTCAACAAAGAAGTTACATTAGCAACTTTACTTAGAATAAATAGTTGGGTAAAGTGTTTACGCTAACGAGCTGGTTAGGTTATTAGGTTAGGTTAAGTGTTTACTTGTAATACATTGGTTAAGATTTAAGTATTTCCCACTAAAAAATCTAAACTATGAGGTGTTTAACATTTGGAAGTCTTGTAAATTGGGTCCTGTCATTATTCAGCCGTTCTTGAATTATAACCTTCGCGTGTACACAAAAGGGTGCAGTGCACCGGAGTCCATTTTTTTGAACAGTGGCACTGTGTACATTGTTCCTTGTACTTACGCGTAACCAGTTCCTGGCAATGTTTGCTTATGTCTAGAAGTGTGGTCCACAGTGGTCTGAACCTGTGCCATCATCATTTTTCCCTCCCCACTGAGATGCACCCTGAATATGAGGATTTGGTGGTATACGTATGCCTTCACATAACGCTGGCATTCTATCTTATGTTCATTCGTAACTGCTGTTGTTGACATTAGACATTTTTTGGAGAGCAAAGTTACCATCACGAAAGGACATCAATGGTTTCCATGCAATTTTTCCCAATACCAGAAAATAACGACACTGTTTCACACCCAGTAAATGCATGGAAGAAAGGCATCAACTCTGATACATCACTGGGAAGATAAGAAGATAATTCATTAATGGGCAAATATGCAAGTTCTTGTGGGTGCCAAACTCAATCCACGGTTCTTCAGTTTCTGTGATGCGTGGAGATACAAATAAAGCTTTGAAAACCACGTCCGATTCTACTGTTTTAATAAGAACTTTGCTGCGTCCATGTATGGCAGCGCCCGATGCATACAGAAGAAGCCTTCCATCATCTTCTTCATGCGATGATGGTGATATTGAAAGTGCAAAATACTTCTTTGCCAGGGCTTACTATTGAAACTAGATTAGTTGCCAACATATTAGGAGTTCCTCCTTGTTCCTATCTTCGGTTAAACACTGTACAGAATTGCGTTGAACCTTTACTCCAGGTGTGACTGCTATTCTTTTACCAGAATCCCTAGACTTGCAAGTTTGCGACTTTAAACTTCTATTGATATACTTGTCAAATACTATATCCATTTCACTTTTCTAATATCTTTTTGTAGGGACTTATAATGCATTCAATTTATTGCTGAAATTATACTTGTTCTTGGTGTCAACATGCGTACAAAGGCAAATGAATGATTAGGGCTAATGCAACTGGCATTCGAGAAGGTGCAGTGACTTCACTTAGTGAGCTGCAGGTTTTTTTTGAACACGAGATACAATGTCAGCTTTATTTGAAGGCAGACGTAGACCACCAAATCCTTAGATTTGGGATACATCTCAGTAGGAAGAGATGACAGATGATGGCACAGGTTCACACCTCTTTGGAATACATCCCATACGTAACCAAACATAACCAGGAACTGGTTACGTGTAAGTGCAAGGTACGATGTACACAGTGCCAATGTGAAAAAGCTGTACTCTGATGCACTCTTTCGTGTACATAAGAAAGTCATTGTTCAAACGACTTCCAAATGTTGAACGTCTCATATTTTACGTTTTTAGTGGGATACGTTTATATCTTAACTAGTGTAACACAAGTAAACACTTAACCTAACCTTATGAGCTAACTTATACCACGAGCCACGGCTGTTTGCCGTGATGTCATCATGAGTCAGCCACTGACGAACAAGAATAGCGGCTCTTCGGCCATCTGACTGGACAAGCCTAATCACGTGGTGCGTGCGTCACGGTAAACAGCTATGGCACGTGGTATAACCTATAACCTAACACCTAACCAGATCGTTCGCGGTAACACTTTACCCAACCATTATATTCAAAGTAAAGTTGCTAATGTAATTTCTTTGTTGAGAATAAATAGTATTCGTAAATGAAAATTATTAGTATACCGTTCATTGATTACTTACACTTTGCAAGTATACTAGCCTAATTAATATGTAAGCATACCATAACACCCATTCTGCAATTTTAGTGATTTTTCAACAATGTAACATTTAATTTTGGGTAAATATTTAATTTTGGCAGTAGCAAGTAAAGGAAATTGCAAGAAACATGGAAAAGTCTCAAATTTCAGGAATAAAATGAAAACTATTATATTTATAGCAAAATATGTAGATACCTTGATTACAAATAAAAAATTATTTGTAATGATATTTAAAATGAGACCTGTTTCATTAAAATCTGTTCAGTAGTTTCTGAGATATGCGACTTTGAAGAATATGTTTGGCGGCCATTTTGATAACGTCATTGCACATGACGTAATCGTTTCTGAGGTTGTCTCCCGACTGATTTGCAGCCTTTGATATGTATTTATTCAACACCTAACGTTTGATGCTGGTATCCGGAAGTGATATATTTTTCTGCTTATTCCACGTGCTATGATAGAATCACCATTTCTTACTACTGATATCTGCAAAAATAATTTGATTTGCTTTTATTTGCCCGAATTTTAAACCCATTACATGTTTAAAATACAATGTGGAGAGTGTAGCCCTTCCACCACTAGAAGCGCTGGCGTCGTTATCTATATCATTGTGACATAGCTGCCTTTTTTCACTCTGTTTTGGGCATTCGTGCCTTGCACATGGGAAGACTCCCGTGCTTGCTTTTGTTTTTCATTCTGCACCATTCACCACATGCCTCACCGACAATGGGTGGTTAGAAAACCCGTTTGCTGATTGCAACAGAGGATTTCCCTACCTGCCCTTGTCAAAAAAACCTAGAGACGGTCATTCTGCTTTTCGAAAGTGCCGTCATAATTTTCAAGATGAACTTTGTGCAATTTGTAAATAGGCCTAATTTGACGAGAAAACAATCTGTTAAATGGTTTAATTTAGGTTAATTATCTTTAACCCACCGACATATCGGTATCGGGATATCAGTATCAGATCGGCACAGTATCTGCACGATATGCCATCCATACTTTATTATTATTATTAAATAATCAAAACTTATCGTTAATTAATAGCAACGTCCATTCGTCCATTAGCCTACTTAATTAACTCCATGCACTCATAAGGAGTAAGTTATAACAAGAGCACCTAGCCTGAACAGCTAGTTCAGCCTAGTGCATTTTGGCCAGAAGCCAAGCCATAAGCTATCCAGATCCGACTTATAACTCGGTGGTCCCAGACTGGCTCAGGTCCCACCTGTTTACACTGGTGACACTAAAGGGCCACCATACACTGAGCATCCCGGACCAAGAACTTAGATGAACTTAGATGTACCTAGATGTATAAATTAAGTAGAATAGGTATTGGACTTAGAATAGTCATGAGTATTAGCTAGAACTTAGAATAGTCAGCTTAGATATATCGTACTTAGAATAGTCAGTTTTGACACTGGACTTAGAATATTCAGTGTAGTATTTAAACTACTAGACTTTAGGCCTAACACTGGCAAGGACGCATTGGCATCCCCAGTAGTGTAGAGCCCCAGCTCCTTAAGTTAAGAGTGTTTAAATATGGATTAAGGAGGGAGTCAGATAAACCTTACTAACAACTAACTGATTAACTATGAATAAACAATATGTTTAGTTCAACTAGTAAAACTTGTGTGGTCTCCCTTACTTGCATGCCAGTTGTGATTATTGTAAAGCTGCAGTTGTTAGATATATTATTATTATTGCCTGCCGGTGTTGGGCTACCCCAACACAACATAAACTAGCGTAACTCAGTGTAGCTGTTTTACACTAAGTTTACATTGGTGTCAGAATTAGTTCGTTATAATGCCCACGCCCTCATTTAGAAAAAAAAGCAGCATAGATCACTTTCGGTAGAGCAAAACATTAAAACTTAAAGTAGAGAAAATATTAAAATTTTGTAGATATTTTGTAGTTTATTTCGTCAAAAAGCACCTCTTTCACCATCGAGAATCGTAGCTAAATTCACGATGGGGCTGGAATAATTTTCGCTAACTTAACATCCTGTAGAAATTTCGATAAGTTTTGACGAAAATCAAACATAAACAAGCCAGAAAGCACGAAATTCGTAAAAATCACGTTGGCTAACCTACACGAAATCCACACGTTTAGTTTTAAAGGTGAAACGAGTTAGGACCGAAATTATGACTAAAACTAAGAAAACTGCACCTAGGAGAGATTTAAACAAAATTCCTGTCAAAAGAACAAATTTTTAACACTCAACGAGTGGTAGACTTTTTTTTAGAAAAACTAAGCTTTTATTAGAAAATATGAACGGCGAAATAGTCGCACAAATAGCGAACGAGGTCCCTAGTTAGGCAAGGACAGAAAGTAATCCGATTGCCGCGAGCCGCTGCACAAAACACGGTAGCCAACAGAGCACATTCACATAACAGAAACACGGCTTTACGCCGCAGGTCTAATAGCTTACCTTGTAACAATTCTGGCACTTCGTTCAATCACTCTTTGAAGAAGTCGATCAAATAGTTCGTTACGCAATCCCAGTATCGACCCAGTATCCCAGTATTGACAAAAACGATCTAGTTAATTATTCTAGGAATAATTCGCCAAATGACACGAGCCAAAAATCAATACACAGGCACGACATTTTTGGCAGGCAAAATAATGACCTTCATGGGACAAACTCCCACTTTTACAGCTTAAGCACACGCATTCCTTTAAACCGGGAAGTAATGCAACAAATTTATTCTTCCACCCCTCCTCCGCCAATACCCACTGTTCGGGGAAGCCCAACCCTTTCAGGAGGAAATGATTTGTCAAAGGTTAAGTCTGAATGCTTTCAGTAGGCAAACAATAGTGACCCCGAAACACTGAAAGTAATAGTGAATGATTTAAGACCAACACAGCCCAATAATGATCGTAAAAATAATGCACAAATATTGAATGATGTTGGAACAGCCAAGGAATGGTTACCAACCTTTTTTGGGGAAAATGGTAGTGACATTTTCACTTTCCTGCTTTTAACCAACAATTTAAGGAAAATTGATCCTCTTTTGCCAGGCAGTGACACATAAATGCAAGGGCGATCAGCTAGATTTGTAGCTACTAGCTTGTCAATTATAAACCAGTCAAACTGGACATCATTTAAAGCCGAACTAGTTGAAAGATTCGGAGCAGGCGAACAGGAAGTAACTCGAACAAAATTACACAAAACTAAAATGCTTAAAGGAGAAGACATAAAACCTTTTGCAGACAAATTAGAAATCACGACAGCAAAAATCTGAAAGACCAAACTCGAAGGCAGTGATATCAAGCAAACAATTAAGGAAAGACCTAGAGAAGCATGCTTATGCAGCACATCTAAGTTAGCCATTCCAGAAACTGTAGAAAATCTTTTAGCAACCAGTCATTCAAAACACAGGAAGAAATGCCTCCTAAAACCTTGTAACGTAAAGCTGAAATAAGCGAAGAAAATTATAACAATAAGAGTTGCAAGCTTACATCGAGCGCTACCACTCCCAAGGCACCGTTACCACTCGATAGAACAACAACAGACGCATCAGTAGATCTAGCAATAGTTTTGCATGAACTCGAACTAAGCAAGAAAGAAATTAGGAATTTGAAACTACTCGAAACAGTCAAAAATGTCAGGGCACGTGCCACTAACACAACCAACAAGGAGCCCCGTTCCTGTTTCCGCTGCTACGGCCAATTACACCTGAGTAGAAACTGCAGAACACACCCGGAAAAAGCTAGAAATAATAAGGAATGCTAACGCTAAGCGATTAGCAGCCATAGGAAAACTGATCCCACGAAGGCAAAATAGAGGAAACAAGTACTCGTGATATTAAAACAAGGTTACGGAAATAATTTACAGCCAGTCTTACGACAGTGTGACCAGAAACGTTCCAGATATAAGACCGACAATCGAAATGCAAGTTTTATGCAGCCTAGAAATTCGTAAAGCACACAGCAAAATAATGCTCAACAGTCAACTTGTTAACGGTTCAGAAAGTAACGGTTCGAACTCGCCGGATAGGCGAAGATAGACAGTATTCTCACTTGTACTACATATATCGAAAATCTTCATAAAATTGTAACACAACCATTCACGCCAAAAGCAGAAACAAATGTTTTATTTGAAAACAAGGTTATACACCCGACAATCGACGCAGACAGGCCTACTTATTGACTTGTACTCAAAAGTAGATTGGAATCAGCAAAAATTAGCTTACGCGATCGAACTTGACATTGCCTAGATTTGGGATCATATTTTGGATCAATTCCGGTAAATACATAGCTCTTACGGTGGATTTGACTACCGTTTTACAGCACATTTTTATAAAAATGTTGACCGAAGTAAACATGGCCTATAAATCAAAATGCAATTCAATGACGTTAAGACCTTTCGAAACGACATTGACACGATTCACTATCATTCAGAATTGTCTAAAGTAGAAACAAACAACTCGATCATGTTTGAATTAATATGCGAAGACAGAACAATAGAACTCCGCAGAATTTCAGACTCTAATGAAAGGAAAACTCACTGATCTCATCTGGAGAAATGATAGAAACTGTAACGTATGTGGCCCTTACTATCATTAGGCCACTGGCCTACTAACCTAAGGCTTAACTAGGAATGAGTTCTCTACATGGCTGGGTTAAAGTGTGGCATAGTTTATTGTCAGCTCTGCCTTATAAGGGGAGAGTCACATGACACTACATGCAAAGTAGAGTGCACAAGGAAAGGATCTGTGGCTCCCTCTGGTTAAGGGTAGGTAACGTAGCAACACCACAGTCGTCCCTCCTAAAAAAATAAATTGAATTATTCAATTTACATTAATTACAATAAAATTCATTTCGATATTACATAATCCATGATCCTATAATAATATATATTTTGTTAAAATTCATCTTCATGGAAAATAGTTATTTTATTTCATCTTTCTTGCAAAATTTTGAATCCTTTGTTAAAATTTTTAATCTTCTCCCCGAAGGCGCAATTTTGTCAGAATTAGATTACAGTTAATCTTCGTTAGCTGAACGTGCTTTTCTCTTTTTGCCAGTACTTTACCAACAAGAATGGCCGTCTCAGGACCTACACTGAGAAAAGAAAACAGCAAAAACAAAACAAGTTACAAGCCTACACCCTAACAAAACCCTAGCCTGCATCCTGGATATATACGATGTAACTCAGTTGCATTCATAATTATATCTTGAACTTTATAAAATTTAAATTTAGAATTAATTAGTCCAAAACAGCTCAAATATAAAGCAGTTCAATTATAATATTCCTTTTCGCTTCCTAGAAAAGATGCTTTCTTAATCTTGCACTTCCGTAGCACTGCTCAGCAACAGGTCAAGTCATGACAAAATCTCTTGGCTGTTCAACGAACGCCCTAAGCTGACGCTTACCTCAGATGACTTCGCACCTCTCAGTTGGCATTAAACATCGGTAGTTTTGGTTTTCAAAATCGCCGCCTGATGGCGTCACACGGCACAACCTCCAACTAGACATCTGAAACACTGCAACAGTAGGACAAAGATGATTGGTTAGCACTAGAGGATCACCCCACCTTCCTTCAAACGATTTCATTGGCGCAAGCCTCCAATTGGCTCGCCGCCATTGAATAATTAAGAACTTCAATCTTGGCGGTGTACAGTTCATTAGTATTCAGTGATTTTCAGCGGATTTTTAAA
>JAHWFP010119703.1:0-11148 GCA_023313725.1 Lithobius niger | reverse complement strand
ACCGCAAGACTTTTACCGCAAGACTTTTACCGCAAGACTTTTACCGCTAGTGGCTCTTTCTTCTCCTTTTAAAGGATTCCCAAAATATGCCAGGGCTCATCGCTTTCACCGAAAGATCAGGATGACTTGAAACCCGCCTCCTTCGACGGCATTTCTAACCTTCTCTTGTCTTCGAACTGTAGTTTGTACACTATTCGAAGGTTCTCTCGTTTCACGTCATCTCTTGCTAAGACCCTCCAAGACACCCACCAACCACACGGCATCACCGCCGTCATTTTTCTCCTTCGCCGAAAGTACTTCGCCGAAAGACTGGTTGCGCATCCAGCTCCTTCATCGCTGGACCCCTCGCTTGTTGAAGGCTTTCACCGAAAGCCGTTCCTTGTGCTTTCACCGAATGATGGCTGCCTCATCACTTTCGACTGAAAGATGCTTGCTCTTCTTGAGTGACTTTCACCGAAGGCGTTGGCCTTCCTTCACGAAAGAGATCGTTTCCCATCATTGATGTGGTCCGTGTTTTCCTTCATCTCACTGAATCTCCACTTCGTGCAACAGATGGACCAACGTTAGGCTTCCTGCTTTCAGTAGATCGCTCGTTCAAACGCTGTTGTGCGCCCACCCCAGCTTGGCTCGCCGCCTTCGTGTGGAAAATAGCTCCCGTTCGTTCATGTTTGGAAACTCTCCCTTAGTTTGAGGTTTTACCTTTGCATCGATCCGTTTCTCTGTCGTCTTGACCCACTGTCCTCTTTCCTGCCAACATCTTCTCGCTCTGTTGTTCTGCACGCAAGGCGACTGCTCCAAGTTTCATCGTCCTTCAACCTCGAAGATGAGTACCAAAATTCCTTAAGCTCAACATTGAAAATTTACAAGCTACGCACCAGACTTCACTTAGCAGATGTCCACATGCGAAAACTTTCTCCACTGCCAAAAACCAGAACCAAAATTAACAAACCTCTCCCATCCGCGGCCCGTCGTCCATTCAAAATCCTCAGACCTCAACCTTCGAACCGGAAAATTCATCCCAAGTCGACCCAACATCCGACTTCATCGGACTCAACCCAAATCTTCCAAACGATTCCAACGATCAATAAAATCGATCCAACTCTACCGCCAGTTCCAATTCCTTCGAAGAAATCTTCTTGCTCAAACAGGGTAAATACCGCCCTCAATCTCAACTCGTTCACTCCCAAGCTGGAAACTGAATGGATTCTTGCCTATATTGCTATTGCGGCGGAAACTTTCGTTGCCAGGCAGATCTGGCAGTTAACAATGCCACAGGTTTTCTTCCCTGCAAAGCCGAAATAAAGAAAATTTTCACCACTAACCAGAACTCGTCAACTCCCTAACCGAGACTGCCACTCCAGGGCCAAAGGCTATGTTTTCTCCTTCATGTCTAGATCTTAAAGCTAAGTTCCCCTTCCCCCTAACATCCCTATGACTTCACGTTTGGAACGGGTTCTTTTTTTTTTTAGACGGAAAATTCGATCACATATCGCGCCGCATTTTCCCGTCCTTTCTGAGCCCAACTGTTCCATTCATTCGAAATTTTGTTTTCTCAACCTAAAAAAATTTTACTACACCTTTTCTGTAAATCGTTTGGAAATTTAATCAATTACATCCCCCCCCCTCCCATATTCTCAAAAACAAAACCCTCTCAACATCAACAACTCCTTGGAACTTTCAGCCTCCTTCAACTGTCACCTGTCACGCTCCACCTCCTTCATGCCAAGTTCCAACACTGAAAAGACACTGAACTTCCAACTTCATCGAGGATCCCAAGTCCATCTCTCCCCACCGTTCAACCTTTTCACCATCCAATCCTCATCAACACCTTCAAGGTGGACTTCCTCATTCACCTACCCCAAGGTAAGATCCCCGCCCTTAGCGCTTCGAGTTTTTTTCTTGGATCGCAAAACTTTCAAACTTTCCCAGCCTGGCCTTTCCAATCGGAAAGTTTCTTTCCTGTTGTAGATAGCCTAGCGCATTGAAATGTTCGCCTAATCCTTCGTTTGACTCATCCTTCACCTCGAAGGATCTTTCGCTTCCTCGCTGATCTGCAATCATCTTCGTGCCCCAATCACCTTCGAACTAGGGATGTGCCGATTTGCCGATGACTGCCGATATAACACTAAATAATGATTATTTTTCAAAAAATAAAGGTGTGGTACAGTTTCTGCTGCCGATGTACTACAGAAAAAAACTTATATTTAACATAACGTCATAAAAATATTAAAGAAAATTAAAAAATTTGTAATACAAAGCTCTTTGTCCCTGCAGCTATTTTCCCCAGACCTTACCCCATAAAAAAAGTGCACACAGCCAAACATTTTCTGCACAATTGTAAAGATGTAAAAATCTAAATATGAGAAAATGATGATATTCGAAGCCAATCATTCCAGTATTATTGGCGACGAACCCGGAAGAACACTCCGTCCTGTTGAAGCTTCACGCTATTACAAAATAATTACAGCAGACAAGCAGCCTTTACCAGTGTGGGTTGCCACTGGCCAAATGGCGAGGGAAATTCAGCAGTTGGCGATTTGAGTTTTAGCGTTACTTGCAAAAATGGCGACTGATTAATAAACCCTGATGCACAAATTTTCATATCTCGGTAACCGTACCAGCTAAAAACAAGTGGTTTACGGCGTTGCATGCAGAATCACAAGGGATATCCAACCAAGCATTACAATACTGTTAGAATACTAGCCTCTTTACCTGATGGGAGACTTAGATTAGTGCAAACCATAGCCTATTTAAACAATTTAAGTAGCAGCACAACTGCTGAAACTTCCTACTTGGCGAGGATATAATGGACAAGAGCAAGTTTACTAGTCGAATGGCGAGTGCCACACAATTCACATTCGTGAAGGTTGTGGATGCAGACGAGTGTCGCAGAGGACGAACCCAACTTTTCCTGCCATTCTCCAAAGGAAGCAGCTTCATTTCGGCCGCAATGCTCACTAACTTGATCAAGAAAGTTATCCACAAAACCTACAGTGACTAGAACATAAACTGTGCAAGCAACAACATCAGAGTCACAAGCACACAAACTCAGGGCACTCTTAACTTCATGGGCATTCCACAGCCAAGTCTCCATTGCTGACATCCTTCAAGCTGCATCATGGAGAAACCTGTCTTCTGAAATCACTACTTTTGGACATAGTCAAAACAAGTATTTGGGCTACACTGTCTGGGACTCGTTGTCGTAAGGCAAATAAGTAATCCAACCCCCTTAAAACACAGACGAAAACCAGAAGTCGGAATCCAAGACCAGACTGTTGACTGTTTCTGTTAATTTTACTGTGAAGCTTGTAAACTTTTGGGGGAGCCAGCTTGCAACCCAGGGTAACCCTTCATGTGGTGCTCGCCACCATTTGTTGACGAGGTCAGCTGTAAATGCAAGCAATTTACAGGTAGATTTTTTTCATGCTGGCAATTAGGAAGCCCAATTTTTCCGGGGTCAAAATTGGTTTCTATTGCCTTATCGAACAAATATACTACCTGTAAAACCACCCTACCTCCCCTCTTGATTCACCACCATGACATATCAAGCAGAAAAAAAGATGGCGACCAGCCCGGGCCGAATTCTTTTATAGGAGGGCTGCTCATGATTCACGCGCAGCAGTGTTGCGCAGCCGTCCGGATCTAGAGAGCGAAAAACCTCAAGAGAGCATCCAGGAACTGAATGCAAGAAATTTACTGGTAGTGTAGTTTTTTGATAAGGCTATAGAAACCAATTTTGACCCCGGAAAAATTGGGCTTGAATGTAGGTTTCCGTAAAAAAAAAAAAGCCCAATTTTTCCGGGGTCAACATTTTCTCTATAGATTCAACATTTCCCTTTTAAAAATACACGTACGTAATTGTTTCTTGTTTAACAAGATCAAGACCTATGTTTCAACAAATTCACCGGGACCAGAGTTTTCCAACTGTGACCAAAGGCATAGCCAAAAAAGAAAAGGAAACTTAGGTGTTAGGCATCCGGAAACCAGCCACCAATATATATAGAGGAAAAAGAAATGGCCACACAGTATAAATGCATATCTTTCTGTTTACGAAACAAACCGAAATCATCGTCATTGACTGATGGGTCGATAGTGGCTGAGTCGATAGCGTCGAGTGCCGAGCCAAAAGTTACGTTGCTTCGGTGGTTTCAGGGCCATGGTGGGCTAAATGAACTACGAGGTGGACTCTATGAACATCCAGTGGTCACTTCTACAGTGGTTTGACATTTCTGGGTGGTCTGTGAACCTTTTTACACACGATTTAAATTTTGAGACTTTCTTGTGGGAGTTGGCCATCTTGGTTGTTTACCTTTCGGAGAAAGGCCTTTTAAGTGTGAAATGTGTGTTGCTGCATCGTCGTGAAATGGAGTTTTATTGAGAACTGTGAAATCCATTCTAGTGAGAAGCCTTTTTAGTGCGAAGCATGTGTTGTTTTTTGGTTTACAATTGACAAACTTAGTCTGGGGAGAAGCCGTTTAAATGCAGTGTGTCTGCTGCTGCAGTTTTTACATATCTTAATTCACGCATTGACACGTTTTAAATTTTGATCAAACACTCATCATGAAGTGTGTGTGTGTTGCTGCATTTTTAATCTTGGTGAGAAGCCTTTTAAATGTGAAGAGTGTGTTGCCGCATTTTTACGCATTTTATGCCCGCATTCAGGGAACCTTTCAAGTGCAAAGTGTGTGGTGCCGTATTTTCATGATCACGAACTTGATTGCTTACAATGGTGACTGTCCAGGACAGTCTATCTGGTCCTACGAAACGACCCAGGCTGTCCAAATCAAATCGACGTAACACCATCTTTTACGATACCAGCTCTACCCCCATCTCTCATTCGCTCAACTGCCAGGACCACGATGAGCGAAATGGCATCAACAACGTGATGGATCAGTCACAGAAAATCCTAATAAGCTTGATACCTTCGGCCTTGAAAAGGATCTCGACCTTCACGATATCAACTGCAAGTTGTCTTTTTGACTTCGTCGTACTCCGATTTGAAGACACAACAGAACAACATCCACGAAGTCTTTGTTGCAGAGTTTCACAAAAGTCTATCGGATCTTAAGTCTGAAATGCTGCACCACATCAACTCACTGTTCGGTGATATTTCCATCACAGTTTTATCTAAACAACAGCAGGCAACTGGTGACAACTTGCAGAGTGTGGCCAACCCCTCATGTAAGGACGCCGTGATGGTAACGATGGGCCAGGGTGGGGAACTACGGCTTTTGTCCTCACATCTCGAGAAGCACGGCCAGACTGCACTTGAGTCCGGTTCCAGCATTCAGACACGTGGTGCTCCTAGTCTCGTTCAACAGAGAAATATTGTACCACCATTCGTCACTGTGCGCCGCAACAAATAGCACAAACTTTGCAAACCCGGCATCTCCAGTTCCGGTCTTGATTCTGGCTTAGTGGCCGCTCCAGGTAAGACCTCTGATCAGCATTCAGTTAGACCGTCTCTGTGCCTCCCTGCCGTTCTTGCAATGTGTGACAAACGCAATGAGGAGTATACTAATGGTAATCAGCGGATAACAGAGAGGGAATCACATCAACCGGATCCAAATCACAAAGGCCAACTACAGAAACCAGTCATTATCTTTGGGGACTCCCACGTACGCTCGCTCCGCTGCAGCACCCATGACCAATCGAGGACATGGTCCTGCCCGGGGCTACAACTCGAACTGTTTTGGATAGAACACCATCTGTGGCATTCAAGTCATCCCATCCTGATTCTGACTTTGTGTTCTGTGTGGGCTCCAACGACCTAGACCGCGAACCTCCGAATCGTATTGTTCTCCTCATCAGCAGGATTATCAGCGAAATACGAAAAGTGCGCAGTGCAGCCCGAATCTCGGTCGCTGGAATTTTTCCGCGTCTACTCTAAGTGCATCGTGATCAGGATACTAAGATTGTCCGCACTAATCTGCTTATCAAAAACCTGTGTACAGAGTCTCAGCCAGCTGCCAGCTGTTTCCAATTTGCTTGCAATTCTTTTTGCGGATGACACTACTTTATATCTCTCAGGCAAAGATTAAAAAAATCTTGAGAAAACCATAAATGCTGAACTTAATAAAATTTCTGATTGGTTTAATTTGAATAGATTGTCTCTCAACATCGAAAAGTCGAACTTTATGATTTTTAGAATCCGACAAAAATCTTGCAACCACATGCCTAATTTAGTAATAAATAAATGCAAATTAAAGGAGGTCTCAAACATTACCTTTTTAGGCCTAAAACTTGACCCACATCTTAATTGGAATCCCCACATCAACTTCATGTCCAACAAAATTTCTAAAGCCGTTGGTATCTTACATAAACTAAGAGACGAGCTACCTACTAAATGTCTTACCCAACTGTATCATGCAATTATTCAACCGTATCTAAATTATTGTACACTTGTTTGGATGAACACGTCAAAAACTAATAAATTATGACTATTAAAACTTCAAAAGAAAGCTGTCCGAATCATTTTGCATCGACCTTCAAAAGACCATAGTCTCCCACTTTTCTTTAAACTGAACATACTTCCTATTCATGATCTTATCACGTACAGAAGTGGTGTCTATATTTATAAAAACAGACACAATCTTGTAAAGTTCAATTTTAACGTTCATAGCTATCCTACTAGAAACATGCTAAAATGTCACCAAACCTTTAGTAGAACTACTAGCAGCAAGATGTCTTTGGTTGGTCAAGTATCTACCATCTGGAATGCCATTCCTCCTGACATAATCCAGAGCTCAAGTGCCCATAGTTTAAAAAAAAGTTATTTTAAACACTGCCTTATCAATGCTACATTATTAACCTGAAAATTAAATTCCATTTTTCTCCATTTACTTATATAATTATAACGTTTTATTCTGCATTTAGATTCTTTTTTTTACATTGTTTAACGTCATTTTTTTAGGTGTTTTCTGTTTTTTTTTCTTTTATAGTGCTTTGCATAGTTTTATATTTTTTTCCAATTTTTTCCATTTTCCAAATAATTTATTGTGTAATTTTCTTTAAATTTTTAACATTCGCCTGTGTGTGATTGCACTATTGTGCAATTAACTATTATGTATGTATTTTTTTTCATTATTATTATTTCATTGTAGTCATTTATTCAATTTATCTTTGTACTGGGCTCGTAAAAGACCTTGGTCTTCAACCCACTATCAATGTATTTTGTTTTAATTATGTTTTAAATAAAGCCCGTTTTCTTCTTCTTCTCATGTCAACTTCGTGTCGATTGACGAACACATTTGCACCGATCACACATTGGTTGCACGTGATGGTATCCATCTCACGGCAAAGGGCAAGGGTCTACTACAGGCAGAAATAATCCAACTACACACACCTTACCCAAATGTGCATCACTAAAAGGGAATATAACCAACCTTGTTTACTCTATTTGTTACTCCGGATTATCTTGCTTACTCTTAAATGCCCGTAGTATAACTAAAAACTTCTCCCATTTTCAGGAAATTTTGGCGGGGGGCGAATACGATGTCATCCTGGTTGTAGAGACTTGGCTCGATCACTCGACGACCGACTCTATGATTATCGGTAACTATGATTACCATATCCCTCGCTTGGATTGGGGCTCCAGGGCTGGTGGGGTTATGGTCCTTTCCAGGCCTTTTCTGTGTGCGGCGACTAGTATGCTGCCGGGGGCGTTGAGGGTCTGTCAGTTTGTTGCCCTCTACATAATCTGAATTTTATCTTGGGTTATCTGTCAAATAGTCATTGCGACGCAGCCATCGAATCCATCTGCCAATTTCTAATTAATTCCATCAATCCAACTTTCTCTAATATCATTTTGGGTGACTACAACCTCTCTTCTGTAGATTGGTCCACGCGTACCGCCATTGCTAGGCCTCATCGTGACTGCTTATTGAAAACCGCAATTCTGGGCATGCGTCAACTTGTCGATTTTCCTACTCGAGGAACAAATATCCTTTATTTAATTTTTACAGAGAACGACTGACTGTTTTTGATATTCGCTCATTACATAGCGTGGGTACCAGTGACCACGACGTGATCAGGTTTAAAGTCAACTGCACTCCTTCGGGCCTTAGACCTGGTATTGTTCTCCCGGGAAAAATTGATTTTTTGGACAGGGGAGGGGGGAGACGGCTGTCTGGAGTTGACTGGCCTAGTCTGATTACCTATCCTGGTTGTGATGTTGAAAGTGCTTGGACTGCTTTCTATCAATTTTTGGGTGACACTCTCTCAAGTGTAACGGCGGACGCTACAACGGCTGAGGTGCTTGTAATGCCCCCGGTTTCCTGGGTTGACACGAAGTTTCAGTTTAAAGTTTAGCGGTGATTATAACGACTTTTACGGCATAAGCACAGCGGGGGCTACTGTCCCAGAATGGGGGATGGAGCGTCAGGTCCTAATTAAAGGGGCCTAACCTTAATACTGTTGGTAATCACTGCTGTAGCGGCCAAAGCTACGACTGTCGAGGTGCTTGTAGCCTCGCCGACATCAAGATGGTTTTGACCTTTAAATTACTAGTTGCGGTGGCGGTTTTTACTTTCCAGGAAACGGCACACATGTACTACTGGCCCAGTATGGGTAACAAAGAGTCATTGGTCCTAACTGTAGGCTAACTAGTCAACTTTAAAAGTGGGTATTCGCTGCCACCAGGTGGGTGGTTAATTGCAATCCTGACTTTAAGTAATACGTAGTGTTCTTAATTAATAAATCTAGCAATTAATCGTACTAGTAAACAACTGACGTTTCACAAACTCTTGGTTTATTATATGACAGTTAAATATAAAAAAACACAGTATTTACATTTCAGACTAGTATCACAAGAAAAACGCTTTAAATAAAAGCAACACAAATTTTACATTTAAAATTCAACGAGAATTCATAATTAAACTAGCGGAGTCGCTCGCTTCGCTCGCTCATTCTGCATCGTCTCGCTCCCCTCTCCTCCCCCCCCCATTTAATTTGCCGGTTGGTAGATGGCATCGTATGTTCGCGCTGCTGGCTGTTGCGTTCCGGGTGCAGCTACTATCTCCGCGGGCCTTGGCTGCTACCCTTATAATTTGCCGTTCCGTCGGTAGATGGCGGAGATGGCATCCATATGTCCTGCTTGCTGCTGCGCTGCAGATGGCTGCGTTGCGGATCTTGTGTAATTATATATATAGATTCAGTTTCAACCTTTACATGTTATGTGCAAAGAACAACAATTTCGAAAGAGAAAAGGTTCAGCCAGGAACTCGCCAGAACCTGTTATTAAATGTAAACCGCGGGAATTACACGAAATACTACCAGACTATGTTTTCTTAGTGCGACTAAGAGTCAAATCTACCTTTTAGATTTTGTTACATTTAAGTTACAAAAACAATGCCAATCAATAAAAACGCTTACATGAGTTTGGGCAACTAGCCATCGAAGTCACTGCTTCTACAAACCTAATTGGTTTAAGTGATTATTTTAGTGTTAAAGTAAATTCATACTAAAAATACGAAAAAAAAGCTGGTTTTTAAAAAGGGACCGTTAACCCTGACGTTATGGGGGTGGGGGACCACGAATGCCGATAATGGCGTCACCTCCATAAATCTCAAAGTTTAGGTTAGTTTTAAGTTTAGAACTATAATTTTGAATGGGGTTTCCAAAAGTTAAATTTTCTAAGTTGATACTTTGCCCAGCATGGCAACATTCGGACGGGACATCTCCTTTACCGACTGGCGTAGCTACCTCTGGCTTTGAAATCTGCTGAGCATGTGCTGAGAAGTGAGTTGAGCTGGGGCTTTTTATGCTAGAGGCCGGATTCTCGCGACCAAAAGCGTGGACGGGTAGGAGAGCTACGGGGGTCTGATTGGCGGAAGGCTTGGAGAACAATGGAAAAGTCGGCAGAGCAATGGGTTTTTGCTTGGCGCCATTTGAAGGAACAACTATGGACTTTGGTAGTAGAGATAGGCCAGTTGAGTTATACTCATTGTTTGGAACGTGAAAAAGGCCTTTATTATTGATTGTTTTCATATTGAACCACGATGTTATGCATCGCGACTATTGAAGGAAAGATCTCAATAAATTCTGTTTTTAACATTGGGAAGCCAGGTTTAACTTTGGGAATTGGTAGCCAAGTCGATTTTCAAGGAACAACTAAGTTTACACAAAAAAACCGTGTCCGGGAAAATTCGTAAGTTAAGTTACCCTAAGCTCTGGCAAAAGATTACATTAAAAGATTATTATAAAAGCAAAGTTTAAAACACATTTAAATAGTTTCAATCATTATTTGCAGCCGCAGATAATTGGTTTTGGCAGTTGGAAATTTCTCAAAAGTATTCAAGATCGTCACCGTAAATAAACTTAAGAAATATCAAACAAAGTATGTCTGTACATCAACAATGAGGTTAAGTACCTTCGTAGAGGAAGCCCCTCCTATCAAACACTAATCTAATGTATTTGGCTTTATGCCGACAAGAAATAAACGAAACATAAGTACATTTTTACTGGTTCGAAAAATGGCGTCTCGTGCGTTCCGGGAGTTACGGCGGCAGTTGAGACGATTTGGTCCATTTTTCACGGGGTTATGGTAGTCCAAAGACCGAGGTCTTTTTAGTGCTGGAGCGCAAATTAAAAAAAAAATTGTTCGTTGCCGTAAACGAAATTTTACCCTCAGGTTTTTGATGGTGCGAGTTAAGGTCTCCTCTAAAAACCAATGTGAAGAACGGGCCTTCTTTACACTGCCACCAACGGTGGAATTTGACTGTTTATCAAAAGCTAAAATTAAAGATGGGCTACATATTCATTTTACACTTAAACAATTAATCGGCTAGCAAACGAACTGAAGTTTAAAACTCCTGGTTTTATTTTAACAACAGTGAGATATAAAAGGCACTTTACATTTAAAGGTTCACTAGATCAGCTTTTGAAATAAAGTATTTAAAAGCAACAAAGCTTGAATTTACAACAAGTAATTCACTTGTGTTTTGAATAAGTAATCAAATTTTCAAATTAGAAAAAGTAAGGCTGAGCGCTCCCGGAGACACTCGCAAAATTGAACGGCGTCGGCTGATAACAATTTAGCTGACAGTATGTTTCAAAGATCAACCGTCCACAGTTATGTTTCTAAGTTTTCCAAGTACAAAAGATCAACATCCCTTAGTTTCTCCTGAAACTGTTCTAAGAAGTAAAAAG
>JAHWFP010119702.1:0-18453 GCA_023313725.1 Lithobius niger | reverse complement strand
TTACTAGTGTTTATTTATTTTAAAAGCATTCATTCGTGTCAGCAAGGTAAATCCAGATCACCAGAAAAGGGCTTCAATAAGTGAATGCTTTGCTTGAAAACAAATAAAGATAAATGAAGCATGAATTTCTTCTAGTTCAATTAAGCCGTTAATAAGTAATAGTTATTGGTTAGAAACGAGAGGTTATGTATATTTTTAACCCACGGCTGCGATTATTGGCCCTGCTCGAGTATGCAAAGGTCGAGGGCGAAGCCCGAGACATTTGCATACGAGAGCAGGGACAATAATCGTAGCCGTGGGTTAAAAATCCAAAACCTCTCGTTTCTAACGTATAAGTGTTTTATACCACGGTTGGGACGTCAAGCTAACTCGTATTAAAACGTGTTTGTGTTTTGTGAAAATTGCTTCAAGGAAACGTTGATCATCAGTGTCCTCAATATGAATGAAGGTCATCCCATTTTAGTTTGTGAGGGGGAAGTGTGTGATAGATGGACGAGTCCTTTCGCTCAAACTTTGTGGAGGTAGGGGGAGGAGGAGTTAGACAGAAGCGTCGGTTAGCAATACAAGCTGGGTTCACGCTGAAGCTCCTCGTAGTTATCGAAGCATTTATCGTGTTTGGAGCGAATAATTCGATATGTGACACAGCAAGGATAAAGGGACATTGCTGGGACATTCTTTGAAGGTATGTAATTCATTTTGCGCGTTTGTAATTTGAGAATTGTTTAAAAAATACGGTAAGAGGGTATTGGTATGAATGAAGGTCATTCCATTTTAGTTTGTGGAGGGAGGGAGGGGAGTTAAAGCGGAGTGAATAAGCATAGGTGTGGGCCAGACATGTGAGAGTTTGCAGGGATAGCATTTCTTTCCTTTTAAGTAATTCGTTTTGTACGTTTTTTTTAGTTACGTTTTTTTTTGTACGCTGTATTTGGTTGTTGGTGTGTGCATTCCCGGTCACGTGATCCGGAAGTTTCAAAAGTGTGGGTTATCGGCAATAGTGTGGGGTAACTTGATAACCCACACTTTTTCGATGACGCACACTTCCTGTGTTGGTTAACGGGATTTAACCTACGGAAATTTAGCGTGGCATGAGTTAGCGTGACGTCACAAACGTGGTATAAATATACTTAATTTTGGATTGAAAACAATTTTGTGTTTATTACTGATTGGCATGGCAGCTGAAAGTAGCTGTGATGGAAGCCCCATGAATATCTGTGCCCCTAAGCTAGTGCCTAGTTAGCCTATGTGGAAATCGGGAAATCTCTTTGAGTTCTCGTTAGTTACAGCATTGTCTGTACGTTTTTTCCGAAGCATTAAATTGTAATTCTTGTTACAGCTGTGGTGTCAAAATATTAGACCAGAAGCACTTCTTAACCAGATGCTTAAGGATCCACACAGTCCTGCAAAGTACAGGTAAGATGCTAAGCAACGAAGAGGTATTTGTTAGTAATGGTTATGCCCAGCGTAAGAAAAAAATGCTTAAGGTCATATGGAAAGAAATGTGGTACATTAGAAATAGGCTGGCCAAAAGCGTGGAATATTAAAACACTGCATTGGTCACACCTTGTTTAATAAAGCAACAGTGGCCAATCTGTTGCCAATTTCATCGCTTTTGTAGATTGGAAATTTTCTGAATTTTTGGAGTGAATTTGTGGAAAATTGTTTGGAAGAATGTCAAAAGGACATACTGCTTCTTCAAAATTACGGGCTTTCATGGCCGTATGCCACAAGCCGAGAGCACAGATGGGGACAATGCATGTACGAGATTCCACCATATTGGTGAGTGGTAGCTGGGACTTACGCCAGGCAAACTGTAGACAAATTGAAAACAAAAGGTACATCATGTTGTTTTGATGATCAATCGATTCCTAAAATACTATTTAGTACGTGAAATAAAATGAAATTTGTTTCTTTAAATACCAAAGTCAAAATACCAATAAAGGCATTACGTCAGTCATCTAGACAGAGTGGGTTACCAGTTCGAATACGGATTACTCCACACATAATTTGAACTCCAATTCGCAAAACGTAAACCAACAAACACACACAAAATAGACGCCATAAACAGCAAAACGCTACAAAATTGAAAGATAAAAGTGCATACACAGAATGAACACGTAATTACTCAAACGAACTAGAAATAACCACCTCAAACGATCTTTAAACACAAACACAGGCAAAAAACTGCCTTAACTAGGAGTCTGCTTCTGCTTGTTTCACAATAATTGTACCCAAAATACACAATATACATATACCCAATCACGCGAAACAGACTTTCTTTCTGAGATAACCATTGATCAAAAGCAGTCCTTGTTCCCTGGTATTGGAGTTCAAATTGTAGTTCGTTGTGTTCGAGTGAACTCTAATCCGTTTTTATTCGTGTACCTTCATGGCTGTGAGTATGGGGATACGAGCTCTAATGTTTTTTTTCTAAATGGCAAAGCCGTTTTTTGCTCAGTTAATAATACACCGTATTTCTTTCTTGACCTGCCATTGTTGCAGTTCTTACCATTTCCTTTACCTTAACACAATCATTCAGCCTTTCTACCACATTGTTAAATTCACTGGGACACAGGCTGCCCTCCTTACCTAACCACTGTTCCTTTTTTGAAAACACCAAGTTTCCCAAAGTTGGACTGAAGCTCAACGGGAACTCTACCCATGAGAATATTACCAGAAGCTCGTGCACAACCATGCTTGAATTGGCCTCTTTCACAGCCACAGCTTCGGGATGTCTTTTTGCTAAATCTAGCTCTGTGAGCATCAACTTATTCCCTTTCGACTTGCACTGCAAATGACCCACAAAATCCATGTCTACCTTCAGGAATGGTCCTCCACTTCTGGTTCTCATTCCATCTTTTTCTTTCTTTAAGCCTTTACCATTCTCTTGACTAATCTGACACCTTTTCACCCATTCCTCCTCCTATTTGCACATTCCTGGCCAATCAAACAATTCCTGCAACCGTGCAACAGTTCATTCCAACGTAATTGTACCCTCGTCTGTTGGCAAATTACTGTCGATAATACAACCCGTTTCCCTGTATACGGGTCAGGCCCTACCTTAGGTCTAGACACAATATCAATAAATGTACCAATATCTAACAAATAAGTACCTGGTTCACCATTTATTTTGCAGTAGTTCCACAACTTCTTTTCCACTTTTTGTGCACTATTCCCTCTTTCACAGTGTGTCTCACCCTTTGCGTACATACATTAGCAACAGACGCTTTCACATTATTCTAACGGTTTAATTTGTCAAAAACACTTCCGGGGATCGTCTGGCCTTATATGTGTTTTCCCTCCTGCTTGATGTTTGTTAGCTTTCGCACTGTTTGCTGAAGCCTGCCCATTATTGCTGGACCTTTTAGTAAACGCATTATTCATACCGTTAACATTAGCACCATTATTAGAAATCCTGCCACCCTGAGAATTCGTGCCATTTTGTGAATTACAGCCACCTTGAGAATTCCCGCATTTTGCCCGTTTCCTTTTCCATAATCCATTCCCACATCCATAAGCCTTACCCCTTTCAAGTGTTTTCTGCTCAAACTGTCATTTAGCCTCTTCCCTTTCTAGCCTCATTTTCACTAATGCTGCTTCCCTTTCAACTTTTCTTCAGGTTTCTTTTTTGCCTTAGAACACCTTCCCAAGCCAATTTTTTCTTTCCACCCTTAATTTCTTCCTTCTTTCTTTCTTTCTTTCTTTCTTTCTTTCTTTCTCTTCAACTTTTTCCTTTTTCTCACGCTTCTTTTTTCCCTTAAAACACCTTCCCAAGCAAATTTCTTCCTTCCCTCTCTTCCTCCCTTTCCAACTTTACTTTTACTAAAGCTTCTTCTTAAAACAACTTCTCCAAGCCAATTTTTCCTTTTCTAAAGTTTCTTTCCCTTCCACCCACTCTTTTTCCTTCGTAACCTCCTCAACTGCATTACTTGCTTTTTACAAATCATCATGTAAAAAAGTTCATCCTTCCAATTCAATTTTTAACTACCCAACAATTTCTCTCTTTCTTTCCGGCACTTGCAAATCCAACTTCTCACAAATTGTCTTCAACTCACCTACCTTTTTCGAACCAATTAAATCAATCCCACTGTTTACCTTGCAAACAACGCTACAAACACAAAACCACAACACACAACGTTACAAGCAATAAAACACAACATTTTCCTACATACGCCCTAATACTGGAGTGTAGCAAAGTTTGTCTTACTGCCTATTGTCGTGTTGTAAAATGTCGCTAAATTAGATGCTCACATCAGCCGCTCACATGTGGGTTGTCGAACGCGAATTGCCGCTTGCTCACGATAATTGTCATCTTCTTTCTAGGACTGCACCAAAAAGTGCCCGCCAGTCACTCGAAGTTCTTCCAGCTACCTCTTCCAGTCTGCTAACCTGGAACAAACTGGTTTAAGCAAGCATTCCTTTTCATGAATGGAACTTTACCGCCATGCCGGTTTCTGCTCGTTAATCATTTTGACTTGCGGCCGTCGATTGTTGCTTGTCTTTTGCTTGCCGTCAAAAACAGCTGAATGACAATATGACGAGGCCTCCCTTTGCGCTAGTCGATTTTCCACCAGTTGAAATCTTCTCAGACAGAGCGCAAAAACTTGTGGGTTGGAGGACCACTTGCTGCCACCATTATAAATTCTGACTAATTTATAATGGACATCTGACTAATTTATAATGGACAACCACTTGCCATGATTATAAATTCTGATTCCTTTATAATCTCTTGTGGCAAATTCTTCTGGGTTAAAGGACCAATGTTGGCATCATTATAAATTCTGCCAAATTTATAATGGACCGTCCGCTGCCACCATTATAAAATCTGACTTCTTTATAATCTCTTGTGGCAAATTTTTCTGGGTGAGAGGACCAATGTTGCCACCATTATAAATTCTGATTAATTTATAGTGGACCATCCACTGCTACTATTATAAATTCTGAAGTTCCACACGGAGATGTTGTGTAATTTTGGTTTGCTTCCTCTCATCGTACGAAATCAATTTACAAAATTTATATAACAACTCTTGCTTGCAGAACAATTCAATTCGCAATGAGATGGCTGAATAGCATGACAACCGCCTTCACTGACTGAGCACGAGTGTCCTTTTGGTGCCAAAACTGTTTTGTATTTATACGGCTCTTTTTGTCAAACCAGCACGCTACGTCGAACGCATGTGTTGGGCACATATGCAATTGTAGCTACTTCACGTTCTTGCTTTTGCAACATTCTCCTGTGTAGCCTTCAAGACGGATGTGCTAATTTGTGTAATTAAGTCACCATAGTGAAGGAGCTGGTATTACAGCACTAAAAATGGATATTTTGTTTCTTAGTGCTGTGTATGCAACGGGCTTCAATTGTCATTTTTACACTTAAAAAACCTATATAACCCATAACCGCCTAAAAAAACTTTCAGACCCTTTTTTTTAGGGGTCCATATGTACTTGGGTCGGTTCTCGGATTCGAACTGGTATTCTCTTGGTTTGGATCCGATGACGCTGACCACTGGGCTGTGACTACCCGCTTTGCTCGGGGTCCCCGGGGCCCCCTCACAAAGCTCGCGCTGGGACTTAATTTTTCGCTGTTATACGTTGAAGGCGTACGTTCGTATCTAGGCAGTTATGGGTTAAAAAGGCCTATTGTTGTAATACTGCACATAAGATTATGTAGCATCACTCATTTTGTGCTTTGAGATATAAATGGAATGTTTTTTGTCTTTTCAGAATAATAGGCACCCTATCAAATTCAAAAGAATTCTCAAAGGTTTACAACTGTGATACAACCAAAGCAATGAATAGAGGAGACGAGGCTTGTCAACTCTGGTGAGAATCTTCATCAACTCAGTAAAAAGAAAAAGAAAATCGAAGATGGCAGTACATTCGGCACTGTTTAAATGATCACAGACTAAATTAACAATAAACTGTTTTTCGAATGAAACCTTGAACACAATAAGAGAAAAGCTGACTAGATACAGCCATTAGTATTTATTGTATTGGTAAACCTCCATGAAGAAGTTTAAGAACAATTTTATGACTTCAAGATCACACCAAGAAAAACATGGAAAATGAGACATGCTTCACTCTTGCAAAAAAATTATTCTGAGAATATATAATTGTAACGCCACAACTGCTACCTTTTTAAGGCTGTATACAATACATGTGCAATACTATAAAGTAATAAGTTCAAGAAGAGCTTGAAAAATATTTTGTAACTAATATTTTGTTCGACGAGAAAAAAGAAACATAATAACCATACCTAAACTCAAATACGACACAGTAAGAACAAAAGTGTTATGATACTGATGTGTTCAATAAATATTTTTTTTACACAAAACTGTTTTCTGCTTTACTCGAAATCTATATGAAGCAAATGTGTTTTTAATTCGGTGACAAATGCTCATTTTCGCTTGCTTTGCTCACTCAGTCAGCACAAACCGTTCCTCAGAAACATAACTGAATCCATGTGAATTGAACCAGCAACATTCTTTCTCAATATTTGTATTGAAGCAGTTATTTTCTACACATTTTTACTGTTGGTTTCTCTTCGTTTAGCTCTTCTGTCCCAACCTCGAATGCTTTTAATTTGGGGCTATCCAGTTATAAAGTGTACTTCCAAAACCTTTTCTCAGAAACGTGATATTCAACCATAACTTGAATATTAAATTATACATAACTTTCAACTTTCCCAGGGCGATGTCATTAAACAAACGCCAAGTGTGCCACCACAGTACTACACAGCTCATAACAAAATAAAAAAACACGCAATAGCCATCAGCTCAGCCGAGCGCTGCACGAAATGGTGACGTCGTATACCAACAATTTCGTGCAATTTACCACAATGTGCTGCATGCTTACTGATGATAGCACAGGGCAAAGGGGCTTAATGCAAACACTATCGTTGAAACTTGCTGTTTGAAACTTTACAAATGTAAACGTAGAAATATTCTTCACACCGTTATTTGTTGTCATTATAATTTATTTACGTAATTTAGTATTAATATTTTTTTTTCTTTCTTGTGTTGCTGCTAACAATTATTCTCATGTCCTGGATTTTTTAGATATACTCGACTCCAAGTTCAAAATAATAAAATAACTGATCAAAAAACGGCTTCGTTGTTTAGATAAAAAGCATTGGAGCTCGTATTGCCATACTCACAGCTGTGAAGGTACACGAATAAAACCGGATTAGAGTTCACTCGAATGCAACGAACTATAATTTGAACTCCAATTCCAGGGAACAAGGACTGTTTTTACTAAGGCCGAGGATGTGTTGCCTCCGAGGAGTAAAAACACTGCAATAAATCACTTATCGCAACCCATTCTTGCAAAATATAGCTATAACTGTTTTATTACCGAGAACGTCAGTTATTTATGGAGGTAAATGAACGAAACCAACGTGTACATTTTATAAGCGGATTTCATCATTTTAATGCAGTATTGAGCTAACAATGGATCAGTCCATTGTTTGGCATTGTTGCACATAGGTTTGCTCCCTGGTCCTTGATGCGCCTACATAGCCAGCCGTGTTTCTTTTGCGTTATTGTTTGCACGCGTAAAGTCGAACAGTAAGGCACTTTCCCTAATTATTGTCGTTGTTGAATAGAAAGGAATTGTATGTTCTCTTGTGGAGCCATGTGTTGCTATTTAATACCTACTAGCGGAGTCACTCGCTTCGCTCGCTCATTCCGCGTCGTCTCGCTGCGCTCGAGGAGCTTTCATGCTGCTGCAACTCTATGCTGCTGACAGACATTCCACATCTAAAACGATCAAGCAAATAAATGAGTGCAGTGCGCGTTTTTCGTAAGGCTTCAGTTCATAAATAAAAAAAAACGGCTTCGCCATTTAGAAAACCATCCCTCTTCTGCCATGCGCCTAAACTGCCAAGGAGCCAGGAGGCGAGACAAGCGATTTCAATACCCTATTCGTCCTTAGCTTAAAAAATACGCTCGGGGAGTTGTCATGCTCCAGATCTTCAGCTGCTGACAGACATTCTACATCTAAAACAATAAAGAAAATGATCAGAATGTAGGACGCATTTTTCTTAACGCTTCACTTCATAAACAAACCATAAGGTAATCATACATCACTAAACGGTCTGGCCACCCAATAGCTACATGCGCCTCTTGTTCAGATTGTTAGCCATAATACCACTGAAAACAAAAGCCTCGATAAAAGCATTGTCTTTCTGACACATGCATGAACTGGCCTTGAGCCAGGAGATGAGACACGCAATTTGTAGCCCAGCCGGCCTTGGATTGAAGAAGCCATTCCCTTTCTGGATGCGATTGAGCTATCATTGAGCCAGGAGGCGAGGCATGCGATTTGGACCCAGTCGGCCTTGGCTTCAAAAATCCATCTCCTTTCTGGCATGCACCTAAACTGACAATGAGCCAGAGGGCGAGACACGCGATTTCTTCCTCAATCGGCCTTGGCTTGAAGAAGCCATTCCCTTTATGGCACGCGGTTGAGCTATCATTGAGCCAGGAGGCATGCATCAAAACTGACAATGAGCCACGAGGCGAGACACTCGATTTCTTCCCAGTCAGCCTTGGCTTGAAGAAGCTTTATCCATCGGTGCTGCAAGGCCGTTTCAACGCTGTAGCACTCGAGTTGCTGCATGCTTGAACTAAACATGCTTGATAATTTTATCATGCATATTGCATATTCCTTCGTGCCGCTCTTGGTTTTTTTATTCCAATAAATTTTGGTTTCCTTGTTTCACAAATTTTAAGAATTTTACCTAAAAGCCATATCCTTTCCCGCTACGTGTGATGCTTTGAAACAGCAACCACATGTCGCCCATAATTTTTGACTAATATAAAAGATTTCGTGCAAGGCGAAATCGTACCTAGAAACTATTCGTGTTTACCACAATTAGGCTGGACTATTGCTGAGTAGAGCACCAGCTAATAGCACACTATTGATCGAATGTCGATGGTTTACAAATGCAAAAGTTGAACTATTTCTGACACCCTTTTCTGTTATCAATATACTTTGTTTAAATATGCCTAATTTCGTATTTTCGTAGATTTACGTATTTTCATTTAAATTTAAGGCTAAATAGGTAGTTTGTATTTGAAATATCCAAAATGCAACTCCAACAGTCGTTCCATCAGCGAGCTGCACGTGCCTCATTGTTGAATGTCGGCTGTTAGCATTGCCAGCCGGAATACTACCGACAACACTACTGGACCACGCGCCTCCTACGTGGCGCAACAATTGTGGACCATCCGCACAGCAGGAAGAGGTGATATTCCGAAACTAACAATCAACTTCGAAAAATTCGTTTCAACAATGGTCCAAACGGGTTTTTTCGCTTTTTTCGAGGGGAAAATTTTTACCTAGAACTACAAAAATACGCCTACGCGAAATCCGGGTTAATTTCCTGTCTTTTGACACCTTTCTCATATTTTTAGCCCTCCTACTTCAAGAGGAGAAGAGGTACATATATACCTAGATATATATATATATACCGACCGTAAGTTTTTAATGATTAATAAGATGTTTAATAGACATGTTTGTGGCCGCGTTTGTGAAATTGCGTGTGTTTTTATCATGTATCTCGAGCGTTTTGTGAGCAAGAAAGTTACATAACTTTCGAAAATTAAAATTTGTTGTGCTTTGATGAACTTGTGGAGTCCTCACTGCGTCCAGGAGCAGCCTACTTTTACCGATTTTCTCAAGCTCCACAAAATAATCTGTTTATGGATAATTCAGCATGGTCCTTTCCATAAGCGTCCACTTTTCACTTATCGCTCGTGGTATTGCTACAAAAGCACACCTTTTTAACTTATCGCTCGCGGTTTTAAGGGCCCATTTTCAACTTATCATGCGTGCGCTATTACCATTGTTTTAACTCTCCGATTAAATTATTTATACGGAGACTTTGCAACAATGAAAACCACAAAAGTCAGAGCCCCTTTAAATAAATATTCAAGCCTGTCCACTTTTTGAAAATTCTCGTTCGCAAATGAACTCTGATAAGCACTGCCTGCCAGCCGTGCTAAAAATATTGCGTGTAGCTGCACGTAATTACTGATTGTTATTCAGAACAGCAAGTCACTAATTTGTTAGTTGTTGCCGCCAGACCATTGTTAAGTTTGAGGTTTCCACGAAAATCAAATTGGTCAACAATTGAAGACTTCATGTATTGTTGCACGATTGTTTGGTGATTGTTGCAAAGGGTGCTTTTTCGCTAATATAGAACATTTAGGACCCACGATGGACGATGAAATTTTTAGTCTACTGTTAGAACCTGTATTTAGGAAAAGTGGCGTTTCCGATAGCAAACGCAGATTTTCACTCGCATTGCTCACTCAATCAGCACACACGACTCCTAAAAAAAAAACGTGCCTTAATTATTGTAAGTTCAGGCAGCAGCATTCTTTCTTTGTATTTGTTTTGAACTTAGTTGTTTACTGCACATTTTAACTTTTACTTTGGCCTACTCGTTTGTTTCTTTTTATTTTATTCTTTGCACAAAATAAAATAAATATCTCGTATAAATATTATTTGTTTACTGAATGGGTGACTACCATATTTCTGCTGCCAAAGATCACTTACGAAGACAAAGAATATTTTATTGATTCTTAAGTTATACTTGCCCGGTGTAAACTATACCTGCTACCTGTCTTAAACTAATAACTCATTTTGCAGCTTGGATGGCAATACGCGTCACAACCTTTTCATTAGCAGGGTGACACCTTAGCCATAAAATTATAGTGACTTGACGAAATACTCCACGTTTAAAACGATGCTAAAATATTATTGGGCAAAGCAGGGTGATTTTGCTAATTGTTACTGAGCACAACCAGTTATTAATTGACTTAGTCCTTGTTGGTATGTTGCCGCCAGACTATTGTTACTCGACGTTCTTGGTGCATCTAGGATAGGAGATAGTGCAAAGCGTCTACGTGCCATTGCGTGATTTTGTAGATCAACGGGCATATTGGTGTGAGGCCCTGCATCCTTTGTCTCCCGATTGTGCTTGGTTATATTTTGGCAGTGCTTTGGATTTCAGCTTGAGTTTTGCCCTGACTCATTTTGTTCAGTATGGGTGTTGTAATCATCGTTTTAATTTCAGTTACGCAAAACAGGAGGTGTTTTAGTGTCTTGATGATTATACAGTGATTGCATAAAAGTAATTAGCTGTCGTGTGGTTTAGCAATTGTATTAGGTCTGCTTAGAATGCATGGCTTTGGGCCAAGACCCCTAAATAAATACATTCATCCTCCAAAAGTTCGAAAAGTGCACGAAAAAAAATTTTGCCAACAATCGTTGATGACATGTATAGTTGTGCGATTGTTGCTGATTGTTGCAAAAGGTCATTTTTTACTAATTTGGTATATTTCGGGCCTAAATTAGAATTAGGAGAAATTTCCTTTCTTTCGAACCCTTTCTTCAATTTTTGACGCCACTATTTCAATAATTAAAATAAAAAAATTAAAATTGATGGATTTTAATGATGTAGGGTATTGCAGAAAGCTGCACGTGCTATGGTGCGAAACACAATCTCTCGGCTAAAGTCAAGCTACTGTATTGGCCCTGACGGTTTTTCAGATTTTTTCTATAAGCAAATCGTAAATGAAATTTGTTTTCAGCTCTCTCAATTTTTTCTTTTTCCTTCCAACCTGGTTCCCTACCTTCTATTTGGCATACTCTGACAGTGGTCCCCGGTTTTAAAAAAGGAGATGCTGCAAATGCATGGAACTATCAGCCAATTGCTTCACCATCTGTTCCATTTCGCATCATGGAGGCTATTATTAGAGTAACAATGCTTGAATACTTAGAGAAGCTTAATCTAACAAAAACCGACCAATTTGGCTTTATGCCTAACCGTTCTTCGACCACCAGCTGTTGCTTACCTTAGACTCTTGGGCCAGTGCGCTTGACCTTGGTATAAATTCCGATGTGATTTATTTCGATTTCCAAAAAGCCTTTGAGTCTGTTAACTACCGTGGCCTCCTTATAAAATTAAAGGCGATGGGTTTCGTGGGTCAGCTCAAATCATGGCTCACCAATTACCTCAGCAATAGATCACAGCGCGAGTTGGTGGAGGGTTCAATCTCGTGTGCCCCAGGGATCCGTTTTGGGTCCTCTGCTCTTTGTCATTTTTTTGAATGACTTAAATTGTAACTGACTTGGTCATTGGTTTTAAATTTGCAGATGAGCTCAAGATTAGTTTGGAGGTCATTAGACTGGTTGATAGTGTTCATTTCCAGACCATTGCTGATCGTATCCATGATTGGGCATTGGCTTGGAAATTGCCGCTGTTTGATGCCAAATGCCAGGCATTCTGTATTGGCAATTATAATGCTTGTATTGAGTACTCAATTAATGGTGAGCCCATCCCTTGCACTTCCGACATTCGTGATCTTGTTGTTTGGATTACTACCAACTTTAAACCTTCACTCCACTGTGCCAAAGTGACAGCCTCTGCATACCGTTGTCTGGCCATCGTAAATCGTTTTTTTCATTTCCTGAAACAGGGACATTAAGCTAGGGGCCTTTAACGTGTTCGTCCGACTTATTCTCGAATATGCGATTCCGTTCTGGTCTCCATCCCTTCTAAAGAACATTGATATGGTTGAGCGCGTTCACCACCGCTTTACCAAGAGCCTCAGAGGCCTTGAGAAAATGTCATACGCCAAAAGATTATTCCTTCTTGGCCTCGGCTCTCTGGAACTTTGCAGGTTGAAGTTCGATCTCATCCTAACATTCAGGATCCTAAATGGTCATGTGGGCATTGATCTGCTGTTCTTTGATGCCACTCCGGCGCTGTCCACTCGAGGTCACTCCCTTAAGCTTACTGAGTCCAGACGTAGTTTTTTTTCTGTAAGAGTCATTCGAATATGGAACTCCCTACCTGACGCACTAGTTACTAGCAAGAACGTGGCCACCTTTCGACGAAACCTTGTCTCGGTTGCGCTTACCAAATTTTTAAAAAGGCCTGAACATGTACAATTTTCTATATGAAATTCCCCCTCCCACCTGCTCTCTTCTCCGGCCTTTATTCTTAAATTCAAGCATGGGTATTAGTGGGTCTTGACCCCATCCTTCTCTTGACTAATTTATTTTTGGTCAAATATTTTACTATTTACTACTAAAAGCAAGTTACTGACATGTTACATGTTGGTCTATTACTGCCAGATCATTGTTCCCGAAAAGTTTCGATGCCTCCACGAAAAATAAATTGGCCAACAATTGATAGTGTCATGTATTGTTGCGCGACAATTTTTTTTTTTCGCTAATTTGAAGCATTTAGGACCCATAATGGATGACGAAAATAGTCCTGTTCTTTAGTTGGGGTATTTTTCTTAGTTTCGACACCTTATTTACATTTTTTACCCCTCTACTTCCGGAGGAGTAGATGATCGAACAAATAAACAAACCATCAACATGATTTTAAATGATGTAGAGAATAATTAATATAAAAAAAAATTATTGGATTATATTAGCATAATGCATTAAGTCCTTCGACTTGTTTGTATACTAATAAATGTTACATAAATGCACTTTTTCTTTAATCTTACAATACATCTTACACTTAAAAGAATATTGCATCATTATACAGATTTGAATTTGATAGTCATGGTCATCCTTTCAGACGTATGTTTCAAGCAGCCAGCGTTTAATCTTGTTTTTTATGTTCCGAGGCTCCAATTGGATCCTCAGCTCCAGCGGTATATCATTAAGAATATCTCCAATTTAGTAGACTGGAGTTGTTTTGCCTTAGGAGTTTCTCCATGAGGGACAGCAAGCCAATCAGTCTTATTTTTAAGTGGTCTATTGGTCAGTATCTGCTGATAATCTGTTTTAAAGAAAAACCTTGTTATGATGTTAAGACAACATAAGTTGTTGAAGTCTAAAAGTTTATTTAAAAAAAATTTTCCCTGGTCGAAATATTTTAATTATTACCAAATAGTGCTATTACGGCCGTGTTAAGTGTTTTGTGTAGATTATAATAATAATAATAATAATAATAATAATAATAATAATAATAATAATAATAATAATTTTATTGCAGGAAACATGCTCGAAGTTCTGCAGAACTTGTGAGAGCAGCAATAAATACATACAATTAATACAATTAAATAAATTTACATACAGAGTTACTATATTAGTATTTCGTTATGAAAATATCACTATCATCTTCACTAATCATCTCACTACATCACATAATACAAAACATTTATTTACAGTATTATAATAATGATATTTAATAATAACATTTAACATTTCATAATAATAGTATAGAATATTTACAATATACAATATTTACACAAAAAGAAAATTATTTATTTTTTTTTATTATTATTTTGCTACGTACTACCTTCTACTAATAAGAATTTTTTTTATCTTTCTTTTAGCATCCATTTTTTTTTTGAAAACACAATAATTCTTTCAGTAATTTATTAAAGGTATACGGTATATACCTACCTATATATAACCTTTATTTCTTAATCCATATTTGTTGTACCATTTTGGTATTAAAAATCTTTGTGTTGTTGTTCTTTTATCCTTTTTTCATCATTATAATTTTTATGTTTATTTATTTATGAAGTAGTTTTTCATTATTATAATATAATCTCTCAGTTTATCTACTCCTAAAATATCATTTTGAAGGAAATTTCTTTTGTTGTAATTTTGTTGTTTCCAAATAAAACTTTGACAATTTTATTTTGTATCTTTTGTAGCCTATCAATCAGATATCCTGTTGCAAAACCATAAGTCTCAATACCATATCTAATAATACTAGCTACCCATGCAATATATAAGAGTTTTTTTATTATGTGTTTAAAAAATTTCTTAATTAATACAATTTTGCTAAGACACCTCTTAATCTACCGATAATTTGATTAATATGTAATTTAAAGTTCCAATGTTCATCTATCATTAGACCCAAGTATTTAGTATATTTACTAATTCCCAATGTTGTACAAGTTTCTAAACAATCTGAGTTACCTTTTTCCATCTTTTTAATAAATTTACAATTTTCACCATGTACAATAATATTTTTCACTGAAGTTACCTTCAGTTTTGGAATAGTAAAATTCATACACATAGTTTTTTCCTCACTGATATACATTTCATTTTCCAAAAACCATCCATTTATTAGATCGAAATCATCTTGTAAATTTTGTAATATTTCTTCCTGACAGTGGTTTATAGAGAACATAAACATGTCACCCGCAAAAAGGTATAGAGTTATTTTATCTGCATAGCAAGCATTGTATATCGTTGGTATATATGAGGAATACCAGTGGCCCTAAAACAGATCCCTGTGGCACTCCATTGTGTATGTTAAAATGTTCATGGTGCTTATCTTTTAAGCTAACTATTGTGTTCCTGTTTTTAAAATAACTTTTAATAATTTCATAAATTTCCCCCCTAATTCCCAGTTCTGTACACTTATGTAACAAAATTTTAGTGTCAAAGGTATCAAAGGCTTTTTGTAGATCAATTAGAACAGCTCCTACATATTTACCGTTGTTTAACGCCTTAGTAATATCTTCATTTAATTCCTTCAGTAAATCAGATGTACCTTTGTTTTTTGTATAACCGTATTGATTTTTTGAAAGAATCTTAAAAGTTTCAAAGAAAGACCATATTTTGTTCGCAAAAAACTTTTCTATTATTTTATTTATAACTGACAACAAAGAAATTGGCCTGAGTTATTGAGATCTTTTTTTCCTTTTTTATATATTGGTCTTAATACCTGTATTTTTAACAAATCCAGCCATTTTTCACATTTGATCATTTTATTTATCAAGATACTAATACAACGGGCAGTGTTTGTCATACTTTGTTTGATACGGTTTGTTTTGATACCGTCCAATCCTGTTGCCTTTGTTCCTTTTAATCCTACAATAATATTTTTAATGTCTTCCTGGGTAGCTTCATTAAAGTACATTGTTTTTTGTGACTGTATATTCTTTTCCCTCATTAGTGGTTCGTATACCTTTTTGCCATTAAAAAAAATATCCCTCCTCTTTTCGTATTTAGCTTTTAAATTCGGTATTTGTTCTGCAAAATTTCTGTTAAATTTATTACTAATAATAATAATAACAACAACAATAATTTTATTGAATACAATAATAATAATAATAATTATTATTATTAGTAGTATTAGTATTAGTAGCAATATACTACGTATGCTTTATTGATTTCCTCCTGGTATTAGTATTAAATGCATACATGGAAATTTAAGAAGTTGCAGAAAAACCTTGGAAAAATTTCAGATCGCCATGGTAAACAGTAGTGTGGAGTGGGATGTTCTTGCATCAACAGAAACTAACATAAAGGAAGATGAATTAACGAATTATTTTTTAAATGGCTATAAGTTACAGGTATGCATTGTGTAGGAAAAAACCAAAGTGATGGAGGAATTATGATCTTTGTTAAAAACGACATATTCAGTAATGTGAACTGTGCCTTTATAAAAATAGAGGAAAATGATGGAATGGATATATTATTTAATAGATATGACGAGTAATATCTTAACCCATAAAACATTAGTTGCCACCTTTTCGCCAGCGCTCAGCAAACTGTGCTTTAACAATGCTAAAAACAACAATACCTTTTTCCTAAGAAAGATCAAGAAAAAGAATTTATCGAAGGAAACAATGCTGAAGCAGTGGTCTAAAAATAATGCTGCAAACAACAATGTCTTTACAAACATGCACATGCAACGAAACCATGGATAAAACCAGTAAACTGAAGACGCCACCACACTAAATGAAGTAACGTAATCGTGGACCCGTGTACTGTAACAAACCAAGTTGTTGATACACCATATAAATGTAGGTCATACAGAAATGTCTTCGTCGTGTCGCATTGCACTTGATTTCATGAAGTAAAGTAATCGGGCAAGAGTGAAAAGGACAAATAAATATCTATAGCAACGTAATCGGGCTTGAGTGTAAAGGGAAAAAAATGTATAGTAATGTAATCGGGCTGGAGTGAAAAGGGAAAAAATATATATATATGTCGGAGAAAACGATGCTGCATCAATTAATATGACTGCTATCGATGAAATAGTCACAAAAAGGCACAAGAAAATGCAAGGATTCAGTACAAAAATGAAAGAAGCAGGGAGGAGCGATCGGTGGAAAATACGTTGAGGGAGACGCCAACTACAGATTCAAACCTAGTACAGGGCTTTAAAGACACAAAAATGTACAGTCAGATTCAGTGCTAAAAAAAAGGTCGCAGGACGTGAAAGACGCTGTCTGCTCCCAGGTTATGGAAATGAATGGAGGATGGTGAAATGAATCATATACATGGATTGAGTGAGCGAAGCCACCTTAGCATAATTACCCATCTTCAAGAGCCTGCATTATCATTATACATTTCACTATATAGTGTACTCCTAGATTCGCCAGTAATTTAATAATTGGCTATAAACAACCTTCCTGTGGTAGGATAAGCTACGTTGAAGATATGAAAAAATCCCTTAAAAAAAAGAAGCAAAAAAGAAAATAAATACAATCTTAGGAGTCTTTAACATACTAAAATAAAAACTAGATAAAAGCGAAAAAAAAAGATATACAAACATTTGAAAGTTTCAGTTTTTTTTCCAGATACGAGCAAAAACTAACCACAGCAAGAAGAGGAAATAAGAAACAACAAATTAACAAAATCTTGTTTACACTTAATATTTCACAAGGCTAACAAAACTGAATGTAAATGTGCTGTAATTGCAATAAAACCAGCTGACCATTACTATACAATATTTGAAATGTGGAAAAAATAGACAGAAATAAATTTAATTTAAGAAAGTAAAACGAATGAACAAAATTATTTGGAGTATAAATTATTACACGTAAACATAATCAAACAGCATGCTAAAGCTAATTGGGAAAAAAAAAACAAGTCACAACTAAGAAGTAAATACCTGAAACTTCCTCTGTGAAGAAATAAATTAGGCAAGATGAGGGAAGAATTTTATGTAATAAATATATTTAATAATTCACCATGTGACTTAAAAAATATCAATACCTATAATGAACTGAAAACTAGAATGAAGAGCCATCTTCAAAATGCTGAGTGAAAAAAAAATTAAAAAAATTTTGAAGGAGAGGGCGAAGTAAAATAAGTTATTGTTGTTGAAAGTAAATGTAAACAAATGTCAAGGTAATATTGTTGACACAAATAAGCCTCCTGCTTTGTGTCACCTTACGTAATAAATATATATTAAAAAAAATTGACCTGACCAAAGCATTTGATACTTTAAGTAAATATATTATACTGGAAAAAATCTGCAAACATGGGTTAAGAGGGAAAATGTCTTCTTACATTATAAACCACAGTCTCATAGCAGAAACGAAGACAAGAACCCCTAAAAAGGGGAACCTCTACAATGAAAACGGGAGAGTGTGCTAATTCTTTGGCTTTAACTTGAAACTGTCACGTTGTTGCTGGCACATTGTTGCCTCGACTAACAATTTGGTCTGC
>JAHWFP010119700.1:79098-101064 GCA_023313725.1 Lithobius niger | reverse complement strand
AAAAAAAACATAATTAGTTATATAAATTCATCAAATAAACAAACAATGCTGACCAAATTACAGTCGAGTCAAGAGCAAAAACTAATAGCCTCTAATAAATATACACTGAGGTTAAGTTTACGCAACTCAATTTTAAAAACATTTAAGGAGGGCACCAACACCAGATCGCCAGGAAGGTCGTTCCACGGCTTCACAACCCGATTTGCGAAAAAAAATTTCCGACAGTTGGCACTCTGAACAACAAGCTTGAGCTTGTGCCTCCGTGTTCGTCCATCCGAGCGAAATTCAAAAAAGTTTTTGTGGAATCACAATCCACCAAACCATGTAAAAGAGAGAAGGTTAAATGTAGGTCTGTGCTAAGGCGGCGCAATTCAAGGGATTCCAAATTTGTGGCAAGAAGTCTCTCGGGGTAAGTTTTGTTTTTAAGTCCAAGAGATTTCGTGAAGCGTCTCTGGACCGATTCGACAAGATCAATGTCCCCCCAAGAAATGTGGTGACCACGCGGGACTAGCATATTCAAAAATAGGGCGGACAAAAACTTTAAAAGCCCAAACTAAAATATGGTTGTCCCCGGAAGTAAAAAGCTTCCTAACAAAGGCCATGAGCCTGTTTGCCGTCCTAACAATATAGTTCCAATGACAACCAGATTTGAGGTCGGGAGTTATCCAAACCCCTAAATCCTTTACCACTCGCTTAGCGGGCAAAACAATACCAGACGTAGAAGTATATTCAAAAAGACTATTAAGGTGACTGAGATGGAGTGCACTTAAGGGGTGCAATGGGAACGAGTCGACCAGCCAATAATCTCTGAGAAGGCCATGCTCAGTCCTCGAAAAGTGGCATCATCCACAACATGTGTATAGGTTTTTACGTCGTCGGCAAACTTCCATAAACAAATTTCAGGATTACCCGTAGAAAGATCGTTTAAAAATAAAATGAAAAGTAGAGGCCAAGGACACTACCCTGCGGGACCCCACTCTGCACAGGTCGGAAGTCGGAGCACGCGCCCCCAACAGCAACACATTGAGTGCGACCAGAGAGAAAGTCAGCAATCCAGTCCAACAACAGCCCCCGAAAACCCAGATGGTTCAGGTTTGCCAAGAGTTTACTGTGAACAACAGACTCGAAAGCCTTGGCAAAGTCAATGAAAATGATGTCCAGTGAAATCTCAGCATCAACAGAGGCAGTCAAGTCATCGAGTACTGACAAAAGCTGAAGGCTCGTAGACCTTTTAGGAACAAAACCTAACTGGTCCTCGCTTAAAATAGTGTTAATCTGAATGAAATCAAACATTGCTGATCGAATTAAGCGCTCCATGACCTTACAAGGAACACACGTAAGTGCAATAGGTCTATAATTAAGTGGGTTTGACGCTTCCCCCTTTTTTAAAACAGGGGTGACAACTGCAGTTTTCCATGCACAAGGCACCCTGGAAGTTTCCTTTGGTGTTTGGGAAATTTTTGCAATGGGAGCAGATATTTCGTGTTTTATCTCCTTATAGAAGGCCATCGAATAACCATTGGGTCCTGCGCTGTGACTTGGCTTCAAGGCCGAAAAAGCTCCCAGAACAGATAGCTCATTTAAAGAAGGCAAACAACAGCTCATAGAGCTGCCGTTCGTCATGGAAAGGACGACGCAGTTATCAGTTATACAATTCCCAACGAAGATAGAGTTAAAAATGTTACATTTTTCACTATTTGCAGTCAAGATTTTTCCATCAAACTGCAACGGTGGGATTGATGCTCCCATACCTTGTTGTGGGTCCTCTCACAAAGCTTTTACTTTACTTTATACTTTATTAACAGTAAGCATTACATTGCCGTACATGATCCGTAACAAGATTCTGACAAGATCATTCATGCAAAAGAAAGGCACGTGCATATAACAAATTACAGTGAGATCATATAAATATTGAACATATTGAACATGCATGCAAAAGAGAAGCTCATGCAAAGATAACAATATCGTGCAAATTTGTCGTGCAAGATAACAATTATAGTTATTTAGCTGTGTTGTGCAGGAGACTTAAGTTTTCGGCCGTGTTTGTTCCAGTGACAACTGGTCCAGAAGTGGCATGTTTAATAATCCCAGAAGGAGCGGGAGGAGGGGGCAGGGGTGGGCGGGAAGATTAAGGCTTAATGGCGTGTCGACAGCTAGGTCATTAGTATCAACCTCAGTCACAGTGCAGTGGTCCGGATTGCCACTGTGCCAACATATTACAGAGATATTAAAGCAACATACCGCCTGCTTTATAACCTTCCGCCTGCGTCATAACACCCACGCGACGATCACATCCGCATATTTACCACAGCTAAGGTCAACTGAGACGATAGCTTCGTTCCTCGCAATGAAAATCATAGCTACTGTCTCAATTGGCATTGCGCCTAATAGTCCAGCCAGCGTGAACCCGTTGATTGTGTCGTCACAAACCGGAATGATTCTCGTATTTTAAAATCACAATTTATAATTTTCTAGGCTAGTGTCTTATAATTTTGCTTCTTCGATCTATTGGAATAATTAATTTTAATTTTTACCGCATTAGTCTATTAGATTTTAGCTCTCATGGTAATTATTAGAAAATTAGTGGATGTACACACAGAGATGAAACGTCACAATAGTTAACAATATTCAACAGAAAATCTCCTAGACGCCACATTTTAAAACGGTTTTTTAGCAAGGGAAAGACTAACGGTAAGGAAATAGACCTTTGGGGCCATACTTGATGTGGAGGATCGAGAAAAATGGCGCTGGGAGGTAAATCCCTGTAAGCAAACTCCAAATCTACATCTTTTCATACATCAGTACCTCCTGCATAAATTAAAAGACCCCGGACAGGAGAGCAGACTCATCGTCCAATTGATGCGCTTAAGTATCGTGGAAGATGGCAATGGACAACATCAACATGGTGACATTCCACAAGCACATGCTGGACCGTTAGAAGCCGGTGGCAATAATGGCATTCATGAGGGAGAGGGCACACAACAGGCCCTAAAAGTCAGAAGATGAGATTCGAACTGCTATCTACTTGGTTTGGAGGCCGCGACTCTGACCATGCAGCAGCTGCTGCTTACTTTGCGTTTGCGTTGGACTTGCTTTCGCCCCATGTCCTTTTGAGGATTGCAGCTCATGAACTGGTATGCCAGGCATGTCTAATAAATCTGGATTTATCAAAACTCTTTAGTCTGCGTAGTGACAGCCGTACGAAGGACAGCCTTTCAAGTGGATAGTTAATATAACGTATGAAGAACTCGGGCGGCATTTTGTTGCCAGTATATGGTTCTGAATGTTTAGAACAACTTGCCTGAAGGGGATGGCTTGCATGGCCAGCAGTGCATTTTTAACGTTATTTTAGAGTCTTGTGATGTTACGAAACATTTAAAACAAAATGACATGTGGCCTTTTACATCACTTTCTTTTACGTCACTTTGGTATTAGTGGATATTTTGATCAACTTATCAAATATTGTAAATTATTATGTGGGGTATTTTTCATTATTTTAACAACGTGTAGATGATGATACAATTTTGGAATGTTGTATACAGTGCCGTCATGTCAAAATCACTAGGAAATCGATGCATTTATTCACACTATCTGTTAATCAGGATTACTGGACAGCCATAAACGTGTGTTTGTGACAGGAAACAATTGAATCTCGTTAGAAAACCTTTATTAGTTCATACTAGTAAAAACACTTTTGTGAAAAACCAAAAAGGAACTTGATTGTAACACAATAAGACTTTAAATGCGAAAATGTACAGGGTCGTCCGTTAAGTTGTGATGCAGTTTGATGGCACTATTTGTCCTGAAAGTCGTGAAACTTGGGCCCATAATGGCGGCAAAGGAAAAGGCGAGTGATTGGATAAGAAACGGACTACGTTGCCATATGCTACCAAAGTTAACTTAAAATAAGTATCATAAACAATGAGGATAAATCAGAAACTTGTACGGAACTAGGATTCCTGATCAATGCAAAAACTGGAACGAAAATTGGACTGGAATAAATGTCTTGCGATTCTTCTGAAACATTTAATGCACGGTGCCACCTGTTTAGTGTTGGAGAAACCGCTTCAGTGTTGGGTTAGGACATGACTTCCCAATATCTCATAAAGGCTTGACGCTCGCTTTAGCATAACAAGTAAGCCATGTCTTCCAAAAACTTTCAAACAGTGCCGCCAGGCGTGCTGAAAGCACACTCTACTCTACGCACAGCATCGATTAGTGTTAGCAGCATTCACAAAAAACGTGCAAAAAGAGTTCCCGGTATTGCAGCACTAAACGATCATTGATTTACAATAACAGTGGCCAATCTTGAAATCTTCGAACGATTTATTCCTACACGAAAGGATCATTTAATACATAGAAGGTGTCGTATAGTGCAACATACAGTACAATAAACCTGTACCTTTGTTCTTCGTTTGTTTAAATTTAACGAAGATTAGCCTTTATGAGCCTTTATTTCAATGTCTAATGCACAAATAGGTGTGAAGTGTGAAGTCATTGTTGTTAATTTTAATAATTTAGCGGCTGAAGACATAGGGCCTTTGGCTTTGTCAGGCTGATGACCAGGAGTGGTTAATACTCGGTACAAACCCTTTAAAAAAAAACTCTTTGAATTTAACGGCAATACAATGTTTCACGTTTCAAATCCACTTATCGTGTATCATGAGATATTGTCGTAATTCAATTTAGCTGCAATAGCAGTCCTTTTTACAGTGTGTTCGCAGTGTGACTGGTGGCAGAATTGGAGATAACCTTTACGGTCAAGCCTTTACGTGTATTGGAAATGGTGGTCGGGGCTCCATTCATGCGTCCCACTAGCCGGTTTACATGTGATACAGTTACTATAATTTTGGTCCGGCTTTTATTCTAGTTTTTCTATTGGTAGTGAATCTTTGTTCCCTACTTTTTTAAGAAATTAGTAACGAAATGATCTGAAAGAATGGTCGCACAACACTTTAATAAAAAAAATGGCAAAGTTTTCAGCCCACTTGGGATCTCTTTCAAGGCCAACATTGTACGCACAGCAAATTCTCACAGTCGACCTTGATAGTGTACCTCAAGATCATCCCATTTGTTGTCCAGTCATTGCCCCCCTTCCTCATCTCATCACCCGAGTTTCATGGCTTTGTTCAGTAGTACTTGAGCCATAAGAATCACAACTTAAATGATCACCCTCTAGAAGCTACTAGCATATAAGCAGTTACAAAACCAACAGACAACCAACCAAACCAACCACTTACCCGACAAAGAAAGAAAATATATTTATCCATATAGAAGTCGAAATCAAGACCTGGTACGTCCAGAGAGCTTACCACGTCGTCATCTGAACAAGATTCCTGTTTCTAACCGGTGGCGAGGCTAAGATGCTGTTTACCTTTCACTGCGATATGGTAAGGTCTCGTATACTTTGTAGCCTAGTTCTAACGTATAACAGGAAGCTTTCCCTGGTAGTACAATGGCTGAAACTTGTAGCTCATGACAGTTGTCCTGAGTTGGTCCTGATGTATTTTTTTTCTCTTCCCTTGTTTTTGTCCGAGTGGCATCCTTGCCAAACGAAGGTTTCTTTTATGGTTTTGCACGCGTTTGTGTACTGTAAGGGATTGCACATCATCAGCTCTCAGTCATGATTGCGCTTATTGTTACCCTGAAACAGTTTAGCTTTTATTGGGTATACGGATTCGTAGAATTTGATTAGTCTTGTGCATGTATTGTGCAAATTTCAGTTTGGGACACACAGCACATTGGTGTCAGAAGCTGTCGCCTCTTTTTACCGCTTTTGTTTCACTTCCATGTGATTCCCTTTGGAATGAGAATTCTTATTACTTTATGTGTGTGACAGGCCAATACATATTTTACCTTCTACCATGAACGCACAATCCTTCAACGTATTTACGAATTAATGTGAATTCGTATGGAGTAACTAATACCTAATTCACTTTGGTGGCCGTAGCGAGCAGGAGGAGAGGGCAGGGGTTGGTTGCCGTGCAAGTACGATGTAAGTGTGAAGTTAAGAGTGAAGTGAATGACTTCAGTACTCTGAATTTCAGGGCCTAATTATGACTCAGCGAACTTGGAATGAAGTAGTCAACAACGACTGTTCAAAAGTCACTGGGAAGATTATGCCTTCAGCGCGAATTTAATCTTACTATCATCAAGACCCAAACCCTTATCTCACTCTTGCTATCATGAATAGATTTAACCAAATGACATTACAGATACATAACAACAATGGACGGAACTACGGCAATGACACTTTCTTCATCTATCAGAACTTGTGCAGTTGCTGCTTGGGCTATAGAAGATGTTATATTAAGCATCGACCCAAACAATGCTTGGAACAGTGACTTAAACCGACACAGTGCTTTCCATCGTTGCAGTCATGCGGGAGTGAACAACTTTGGGAAAAGTGAACTTTTCTTTCAATACGCCGAGTATGGTGCAATGAACCGAATTGTTCTATAATCTGTTCCCGAGTGCATACCACCTAACTAAGCATTATGTTTACTAAATACCCTAAACTGGCTGTTACTTAATTAATTTCTAGCTGAGCTCGATGCATTGCTTAAGCTTCATTCTCCCGAACCTTACCTTTTAATGACGTAGCTGCATTTTCTTTCTTTCAGTTTTTATGTAAAAGCAACGATGCTCGTATGTTCTGGATTGCCATTTCCAAGTTGAGAACGTTGATTGGATATGTTTCCATTTCAAATCGGTAGACCGGCTTTGTTCACTTCCTTTGATCTTCCCGATCTTTTGTGCCGTTAGCATTAAATATTCATAATAGGGCCGAGACTTGTTTCGTTCGCGTGCAAGTCTTATTTGTGTTTCTCTTCTTCTACTATTGCCACGCCGCCAACGTTTCTAGTGTTCAGAAAGTCAGAAAGCAAAAAAACAAAATAAAATAAAACTTGCGACTGCAAAAGCTCGAAAGTTGGGTTGGCACTCTACAAAGAAAGCAACGGGCTGCACCCAAAGTTAAGCCACAAATGCACGTATGCCGGCAGCTTCCACCCCTGCAAGAGGATTATTGTTTGGTCGCTTTGCTAGTTTCACCGGCTTCCCATTTGTGGAAAGAGCTTAAAAACATGGCCCCGATGTCAGTTCCGGTAGAATTCATTGGGAGGCGAGCCCATGCGCCAATCAATAGGCGGAGTTAAACCAGCGTGGAAAGGCGCGACCTCTTAACTGCTCTAAACGGGGCCTTGCTGATCAATTTTGAGCGTAAATTAGTTCATTTTGGAGTCTCTATTGTCTATCCTTGCCACCGTTGTTGCTTGAAAAATGGGGCTGGGGTGAAGCCCACACTAAGCCTCCCGTTTGCTTCTGTCTTAATTGGTAATTGGACTGCTTTGCCATTGCCCGTTTCTGCTTGCTTGCTTGCTTCTTTGCACGCTTTGCAAGGATCCACGTTAGTTCAGAAACCTGTTCAACGAATTGGTTGGGTTGTGGGTTTTTCGAGGGACAACGCCAAAGAAATGCGATGGGATGAAGTACGAAATAGTGATGATTAGTTTACAAATAAATATTTTTGTGGAAACAGTTGAATCTTAACCATAAAGTGTTCGTTTGGTCTGCATTAATGGTGTAAAACGTTGGTAAAGGAAAAAAATGTCAAAGTTGACAAAATTACCTTTCAATGTCTGGGATAGTACGTAGCCAGTCAATAAAATAGCATGTTTATATAAATTTGACTCCATTTGGATCTACTCCGAAACTTTGGCAAGTAATAACTCATGAAGAACCAACCGCATCTTTGTTTAAGGAATTGCACCGTTTAGTGATACAAAATTGTATTGTTGATTATAGTTTTTCGTTGTGGTCATTTGCTGTTAAAATTATGGCTTAACATAATCCTGACGTTTCTCCCTGTACTTACCTTAAGTCATAAGGTATTTCTTTAACTGTTCTTTTTGGAGGTTTTAATATCTTTGCTTGCCCACATTTTTCAGAGTGAAACCTGCTGTTGCATTTACTCAAAAAATATTTATTCCAAGTGAAATTGTATTCTGATGAACTAAAGTTTACCTGTTTGCTCAAGTCAAGGGATTCTTCCGTGTTTAGGTTTGGAGTGGAAGGAATTAATCAAACTGTAAGGCAAAGTAGCCCGTTAATGCTGTAGTCATTTTTAATGTGTAGTTAACGCTACACCGTAAGGCTTTCATAAGTAAGAAGACAAAATAACAGACAAAATAACTCGAGTGAAGCGAGCAATGCACAGATGAGTATTAGAGAATTGACATACAATCCAAGGGAATGTGAGATGGAATCAAATTACTGACCTTTGTGTACATGGTCTGGAGCAAAGATGGTGAATATTCCATGGTCTGCAACTTTATGGACATCAAGATCCATCAAGCTTTTATCGGCATCTGTACATGGAGTTTTGAGTTTAACAGCTGCTTACCAAGTACTTTCTCTTGGAACAATTTACCAGGTTCAGAAATTTTAATCTAATTCTTGCCTGCCACACGGTAACAAATTCATTGCAGGTTTTACTAAACCTATTATACACCATGTCAGAAAGGACTGCAGTAAACTTCTTTTTCCTGATCTCATAACTCGTGTGTGATCATTTTCGCTTCTGACCTTTGACGGCATACCTTGCGGTATTTATGTCGAAAATGCATAATTCATGCCTTTCTAGGTTTGTTAGCAGTTGAGAAACTTAAAAAAAACAAGAAAGATTCAGCTCTATGTGGCTATCGAGCTGTACAGAATTACTATAGTGGTAAAGTCAGTGGCCCTTCCACAGCCTTAACTAGCGGAGGGTTGGCTTAACTAGTGAGGATAGGCTTGACTCATGTGAAAAACCTTTTACTTCAATGCCGGCCTCGTTAAACCCATATTAAACCGCAAAATGGTGACAATTTAAAGTTCTAAGTCTTCCTGATTCGATTTTCCTACGTGGATTTGTTCTTATACTAATGGCACCTTCCCAGTCAGAGCAAACGTTTGTCCGGGTTGTCGTCCGTCATCTGAACAAATAACAATACACAGCTAACTTTAGGTCTACACACCATCCGGATCTGTGCAAACATCCTTGCGGCCCGGTGCAAAAACTCCATAGTTCACTATGTACTTCTATTTGTCCGGGTGACGGACGTCAACCATGACGGGTGTTTGCCCCGACTGTGTGAACATGCCCTTACTGGATCAAATGCTCTTTGAACGTTATATGACTTGTTGTCTTCTTGTGACTGCAGTCTGATGACGGGATCCAAGTGGGGATCCCAAAGCAGTCATCACTTTGTATGTTTATCGATGTTTTATGATGTTCACCTTGAACTAAAACGATGCGAGTGATACACCAACACTTAAATTTTGGTGTTCAACTAACCACTACCACAAATTTACTTCTGTCCCCCTTTCTGATGCACAATGAAGATGTGTTATGCTTTTACGGGCTACAGTATATAATGAGGATCTATGGTTCGTACAAGCATTGAATTTAAGAAATAGAATAGACGGCATTTCTTACGCCGTGTTCCACTCTTCCGAAGCTTACTCATGTTTTTTTTGGAAAATGCACTCTATGTTGGGAACAGGAATGTTGGTTCGTATTTATGAAAACGTCAACTTGAGTCGACTTGAAATAATATTAACTTATTCTTTGCAACCTTGTGGTTTGTTGCGTCTGATTGGTTTCCGCACAACTTACCTCAGGCTGTATTTTTTTTTAAGTGTATCAAAAAACAGTCTGTTACTTTAGATTAAAAACCAATTTGGGACGGATCCGACCAGGCTATTGGATTTGATTGCATTTTCATTCCGTCCTCTTTTTTCTTGAGAGCGTCCTTCACTCCAACACTTCTGTCGTTCTTGTTCCTTACACACGAATTCGGTCCTCGTTCAAGGCTCATAATCCCTAGGAAATTGTAGTCGCAATTCACGATTTATATTTTCAAATGTCGAAATCCCAAAATCTTGCGCCCAATCACAGAGCGGGTGTACGACTGGAGTACTGTCTTTCGACGGAAACCCTGTTGCCATAGAGATTCGAAGCCGCACGTGCGGTAGTGGGCTTTCGGCGGCTGCACAACTACCCAGATCAATAGCCAGGCAGGCGGCAGCCATCTTAGTTAAGCCAACAGAGGCCTCTGATGGGAGACTGCGCAAACAAGTGCGCTACACACACACGATCAATGGGGGCTTCTCCATCCTTTTCCACACATGTAGGTCAGGGTAGACACTCCATCTCACCTCTCCTGCCTGGATCACGTATTCCATGGGAGATTTCGGTCTAGCTCTAAGACAGGTTTAGTATACCACACTGATATCGCCATTGCTATTAGCTACCCACGTGCGGAATTCCAATGCTTTTGTAGGGTGGATGGACGGGATAGTTCAACTTGAAATTACGACGTGTTGACGATGTTTAAGGGAGAGTAGGAAATTCACTGGTTATCAGTCAGTGTTATGTAACATTACGTAATGATTAATTCTTTCAATGAAAGCAGATGACATACTTGTTTCAAGGAGAGTATGTCGGCAGGTGTATCAGGACGTGATGTTTTGTATAACAGATTTGGTGCCAGGGCGCCCATCTCCTGGGGCCGTCCATCTACGATGTAGCAATTTACTTCGAAATTAAAGGAAACCAGTCGATCATGGTCCATCAGTTCAGGTAATTTTTTTGATGGATAACCGACAGTGCACTTCCCTCACACCACATTTCCACTGCAGCATTTTCTTAGACAGTAAAGCAAGGCACCCTCATAACACCTATGATAAGGCCAAACAATTATTTATAACTTTATCTCCGTAACAAAAGCGGTAAAACCACAGGGGCTTGTCGTCACGTCGTCCCTCGTGCGCGCGTCACATGGGTACACTATAAACATGTAATGAAAGGGGTGAAACCAACCGGAAGCCTTATCGTAGAACAATTGTGCGTTATTAAATTTTACGCTTACGCGCCATCATCATCAATGGAACTCGCGCTGCATGTCTTTATTGATAACTTATCTCACGTTCGAAATCATTACTTGTACTCGTACGTTGTCCATAACGACCTGGGGCGAGTTGCTCGTCAAACATGAACGTCGAATATGACACGATTTTGACGTAATCGTTGCCATGTTTGCACACGACGTGGCCAGCGATTCCGTCAAAATCGCGATATATTCGGTGTTCGTCCCCCCCCCCAACCCCCCCCCCCCCCCTGAGAAGCGTTTTAGCATCGAGGTAAAAGCCCCGGCCATTACCGGAAGTTGATTAGGATAGCAAACCCTGAAAAGCTTCTCAGGTCGCCCTGGACAACCTAGTGGTACAAATAATGACTTAGAACGTGAGAAATGTTAACAATAAAGACGTTTAGTGAGAGTTCCAGTGATTAAAGTAGTGATAATAAAAAAAATTTAAAAAAATGATTGTTCTACGATAACGCTTCTGACTGGTTTCATCTCTTTCATGATATGTATATAGAGCGTATTCCAGCGACGCGCCCGCGCGAGGGACGACAGGACAACAAGCCCCTGTAGGTAAAACGGAACTATAAGAGAAGGAGTTAGAAGAGGAGGAAGTGACGTGATGGGTATTGTTGTCAATGCCCCGTAACAATTTCTTCTTATAAGGGTAGCAATGAATAAGGCCGAGAACATTCATTCTTTGCACGGCATAGCAAAGAAAAAGGATGAGCATTCGGCAGGATGAAGTTCGGCAGGTCGATGCCCTGTAAAAATCAGCAACAAATGAAATATTATGTCACGTTATTTTATTATACGTTATAAAACTGGTGTATTTCTTCAAGTCAGTGTAGCTTGATGGTTAGGGCGTCAGCCTGCTGATCTGAAGGTTGTGAGTTTGAATCCCAGCCAAGCAGCGAAAATGGTTTATTAGTTTAAGACAGATAGAAGGTACAGCTAACACTAGACAGGTATTACTTAAAGTGTAGCTAACAATAGACAGGTATTACTTAAAGTGTAGCTAACACTATGCTATCCGCCAGGAAAGAAGACTTTCCTAATATGGTCATTTTATGACTACTAATCTTTCATGGAAAAAAAGTGCGCCTTGCCTCTATACTCTATAACTGCGTCGTCGTGGCAACGCTATTAGACCAACAACAATGGCGTCGCTTTCCGATCAAGTTCGTGTCAACAAGAAAGAGTAAACTTTCCACAGTCAAGCTAGGGGTGTTATTTCGAACGTTTTTCAGCATTTCACGAGTCAAGGAGAATCTATTTCTATTTGTATTATTAAGAATTACTTGTATGTCAAATTTCAAGCTTTTTGCTCGATGTGCATGATTAGCCCAAATTATGGCCCTAGCAGCTTTAGTATATGAGCACACGTTGGCTGTTTAGCCATGGCGGATATCTGCAAGGTAAACGACGCAGCCGGCATGCACAATGCATACCCCTGTTTTGAAACGCGTTGGACTTCTTTTTTGGCGGAGACTATAGACAGGTATTACTTAAAGTGTAGCTAACGCTAGACAGGTATTACTTAAACGTTAATGATATACCTAACCTTCGTATGCGGTCTAAGGTTATAGAAATATGGAATTTACGTTTTCAATGAAGTAATATTTATTTCGCTCAAAGAATAAGAAATAAGGAAAATTTCCCCAGTGAAACTATCGACCGTGCCCGTTGAAATTCGGACAAGTAAACTGATCTCACCCAAATGGGTCTTCCATACTTTTCTACGCTTTTCTGCAAACAGCGCTGGAGGTGCAAAAATAGTCAAATTACGAAGAACTGCGTTAATTCAGCAAGTGCTGTCTTGGGATGCCTTGGGATACAAGGACCGAGTAAAAGTGGCTGTTCTCTTGCATCCTATTGCGTTAAAAATTGTTCCCCAGTGAAACAATCGACCCTCTCTGCTGAAATTCGTGCAAGGAAACTGATCTTGCCTAACAAAACGGGGTTACTATACTTTTCTGCAAACAGCGGTAGCGGTGTGAAAAAAGAATCAATTTAATTATAAATTAAGTGTTAATGATATACATCACCTTTGTATGTGGTCTAAGGTTATAAAAACATTGAATTTACGCTTTCAATAAGTAAGTAATTTTTATTATTCAGTCAGTGCTGCCCTGGCAGGGTTCAGACAAAACCTGGAGAACTTAGAAATCTCAGGGAAAATGAAAATAGAACCAAACACTCAGGGAAATTTTAGGGAAAGCAAGAAAATTTTGGAAAATCAGGGAAATTTGATAAAATGCCTTTGTGTCTGATCTGTATATTTCATTGAATTAGTATATCAGAACAATTAAATCCTAGGCTAGTAGCAAATATTTTAATTTGTGCTTTAATATATTCAAGTATTTAGATATAACTTCAATAAACCAAATCTTAGGGTAGTACCTTTATTTGCGATGAAAACGCGTTACTACTGTATGGACTAGTCCCTAAATACCTATTATCTGAGATGTTGGTTCATTTTCCTACAAATACTAAAAACATCTTGTAAAACACATTGAAATTGCCATTGGATGCACCTGGAAATTTCAGGGAAATTGAGAATTAAAAAATTGTCTGAACCCTGCCTGGGATGCCCTGGGATGAAAAAGGCACTGCGTATGTTCATAGGAACCAGCTAAACTAGCATGAATTTGACGAAGCTCTGCAAGCTGCCTGTTGATTTAGACAGTACTGTCCTGGTATGCCCACGAATACAAAATGTCCCAGACACGTAATGCCCTAGGATGCGTAATTTCGTGGGAACAATCTAGACCGACGGAATTTTATGCCGGCCGGAAACTCTAATTATTTTCGTAGCAATCGTTTATTTCGCACAATTTCAAATAAAGAAAGACATCATCAGTACAATATCTTCAGCAAATTTTCGCCTGTCGAATTATTTTATAATAGACAAAATACCTTAGCATCCAACCTGAAAATATCTGGACATTCCAGGCAATCTTGTGATTTGGCAATGCTGGTCTTAAAAGCCAGTGCTTGTCATTTTGCCGGAAGGCACGTTACTGGACTCTGGACTCTGGCTGGCCTCTTTGCCTGGACGAACTTTTTTTTTTAATTATACCAGTTTCTAGTAATATTACATAGTTTACGATTGTGATTTGTTGTCGTGCTGCGAGCCTGTGTAATGGAAAAGGCTTCAGGTTGTAACCTTATATTTCTAAATTGTTTTTCTTCGCCAACTGCGAAAGCTCTATCCAAAAGGGGGTTGTGCCCAATTTGCTTACATCGTTGCCTTCCCTCGCGTGAGATGAGCATTGTTTTCATAACTAAATGACTAAATACTTGATATGAACTGAAGTGAGTTACTGGAAATCCAGCTGGTACTGTTCTGTGTATTCACTTCGCTCTTGTTGTTTCTTGTTTTGGACCCGTTCTTTGTATTGGAATATTCCTCTCACGAACCTTGCTTTCGAGCCGACCTTGGGAAATTAATACAGGGTGGACCACAAAAACTGACGACCCAAAATTTTCAAATTCCAACTTTTCTAGTTAGCACCCCTCAGAACCAGGAGAGGACAGAAAATCGAGTCTAATGAAACTGGCATATTTCTCTCCTCTCCTGGTTTTGAGGGGTGCTAACTAGAAAAGTTGGACATTTGGGGTCGTCAGTGTTTTGTGGACCACCCTGTAGCATCCGACAACATCAGTTTAATTAACCAAGCATCATTCAATTGTTAGCATTGTAGGCTGGCCTCGCGGCAATGCTATAACGGTGGCATAATTTTTTTAGGGGGGGTTACGTCCCCCCCCCCCCATATTTTAGGACTCTTTACACTCCCTTTAAGCCATGTATTTGGTTTTTCATCAAAAAAGTTTTGAAGAAAATAATGTACAAATAGATTTTTCCAATGATTTTTATGCTCCTCGCCGCGTCTTTGGGTTCCCCCCCCCCTCCTCTGGTTATTTACGCCTCTATTGAAGTCATTTTGCTATCAACTTCCGGATCCGTTCTCACCTTCTATTCTAAAATGGCGCCTTCCTCTTTTGAATGCTTGTCATTTTCGGTGGGCCTCTATCTGGGGACTTCATCCTCGCGTGCGCGCGGTAGCGTCTCTAGCTTCTGGCCGTCGGTCGCGCGCACCTTAATAGCCGAATCATGCTGATGAAGGAATCATTGAAATTCACTGTAGTCAACTCGCGCTCTGCCCTGCATTAAAGGAGACATTAAAGTGCATATTTTAAGGGTCATTAAAGAAATGACTGTTTTTGGAAAACTTCCGTGTCAGCGTATAGAGATGTGGGCGTTAGATATGGATAGTTGGTGTTTCGGGTGACGCGGGCAATCTATCGTAAAATTATATCTGTCGTGTTTCACCGAAACATATTGTCCTTTCGCCGCAACGGAACAAACAAAGAATCGGAAATGGATGTTTCGGGTGAAATTAGCCATCGACCATTACATCGACAGCGCAGATTACCATGAGAACATCGGCAGCACGGGTGTCGGCTCCGCGAGGATAATGATAAAACTCAATATTGACCAAGGATTGAACAGTGTATGAGAAAACCGAATGGTTGTAACATTCTAAGCCGATGTAGAAAGACAATACAAAGGCAAGTCCGGATGCTTCTTAACTAGATACCACTAGAGCAGCACGCCGTATATGTAGTATAGGGCCGGTTTTGTAGAGCATTGTTTTGATTTCCCGTTTGTAACATTACTGCATCTGCCAATTAATGTTGAAAATCCTTACAAACGGTTATCAAAATTAAGCACAACTGGTAGCCGTCGCCCAAGCTTTGATTAGATTTACTTAGTTCGAGGGTTAAGGCCGCCCGCGCACTGAGCGACTTGGCCGCGCGGCCAGGTTGCTGCAGCCAATGAAAATGGTTAGTGCGTGGTTTCTGGTTAAGGGCCAGAATTTTATAAATGATCTGTATGTGGTCAGGTCGCATTTGTGTACTGTAGTGTGATCACCATGGTGGTGACTTCGAAAGTTGGCCTTTGTTGCTGAGTGTTATGACGGAACACGCTGTTGGAAGTACTGACCGTGAGGTTCGTGTCATATTCTGTATATACTACCGCCCTGTTGTGTACCCATTTGCGAGTACTAACCTAGCTCGCTGAGGTTGATCAATGAAGGAGACATGGGGACTGGGGACTAAAAATGCAAACCACAGATTAAAGAACACTACCGCGCACAGATACGACACTACGGCGGCAAAGTTAGGCCTCATTCTTTTTTTTTTTAGATGAGTCATGCTTCGCACGTGATTCGCCAGTAGGCGCAGAGATCGCCCGCAAGGAGCGTGGTATAATTAGAAAGTCCGCCATAATAAATACGCAGGCATGCGCAGTGGGATCGGGAGCACGTTTACAGAACAAATCAAACAAGCTACGTTAATCACGAGAGTTCGAGCCAATAAAGCCAATCGTAAAGGCTGACTTTTCGATACTTTAACGCTTTACCTTCTAATTTCCTATTTATTTAGCTTCTTTTCGGAGTTTCAAGTTCACTCTGCTAGTGACATCTGGCGAATAAAGTGCGAGGTGTTACGTCATCACCCCGAAGCGTTGCTGAAACGAGGGACCATTTTTGAAGCGCTGGCTGAGGTACGCGTGTCGTATCTGTGGGAGGAAGAGTTCTTTAATTTGTGATGCAAACGACTCGACTCTCAACCGTCATGTGACAAGACTGAGGGTGGGGGGGGAGCGTTGCATTTATTTGCATTAATGCGTTGTGTGACGTGGGCGAACATGAGTTGCGTTTCGATGCTTTAATTCTATAAATAAGCTTCATTAAACATTGATTATAGCTTAGATGTATCTTAAGAGCCAGTACGGAAATAAGCTTCCTCATTACGCTCCGAATAATACGGTCACTTAATGGCGCCTGTTCATTCACCGTTTCGATAGCGTTGCCCACGTTCTAAACACAGCATCCACCGTTCCCGATTCTCCGCCATCCAATAGGCTGATGTGGGTCACGTGATCTCGTTTTAGTTACGAAACTTAGGGCGCGTTTATGCAAGGACAATTTTCTCGCTTACTAGCTTTTACTTGGTCAATACTAAATCTGCTGATTGCTTCTCGCCTTTGTCGGAGAATGCGGCTTTCAAGTTGTCTATACGTAATAACCATGGCAACAACGCGGACGCAAATTTTTTCCTCGTGCCTCGCGACACGACGTACGATGCTTGCAACACGACAGCGTCGATTTATGACAACAAGAAAACAGTTTTTACTGCAGTACACGACGACGGACAGATTCCTGAATACCGGCATTCGAAGGTTTGTCTTCGAATCGATGACTCCGATATGGATGCCATGTTGGATTTTGAATTCTCGCTGCGAGTAGCTATTTATTCTACCGTCGTTTGATCACTGCTAGAAGCTGTTTTTTCAGCGAGAATAGCAAATTTTGGAAATAGCGTGAAATGGCAACAATGTTGTAGCAATGTTTAAAATGACTGTTGCACTTTGTTCTTTGTCCGTGTTGTTATTTATGATACATTTAATTTGTTGTCTATTACCGCAATCATTTAATAGAAACGGGAAATTAATCGTAAATAAATAACGGTTGCCTAGCAAATAGCTTTCGGCTAGCGAGAAGGTCTCGTGGCGTAAACGAGCCCTCACAGCAGTGCTGCGAATAGTGTTTTCTTTTTTTTTTTATTTACCGCTATTTTCTTTATATTGCTCAAAGGTTCTACGATGCTGCATCTAGAAGCTGAAAAGGTGAAAAGGCGCCTTTAAAGACAGCTTGTCACCGAATGAAAGTCTGCAGGATCTAGCACCATGTACCGATATCTAGTATTATCTAGCACTTGCTTGCATCAGGCGAAGAAATGAGCAACGCCATTTCTTTTAACTAGCTGTACCCCCGGCGTAATATACGCCGGCTAGCTGGTTCCCGCATACCTGAGCGTAACACTGTATAGTGGGCCCCGGTTTCCGCTATTGTGTGGTCTGAATATCCCCATCTCTTCTCCCTCTTTGAACCCCTGCTGACATTTATGGAAGTAAATTTTTATTTTCAATGGTGGACGTTTCTCTGTTCTGATACCAAGCCCAACAAACCCAACAACGGTTGTGCATGCAGTGATTGTTACTCAACCAACTTTCGACCTCTTCCAAGTCGGCTCTTAAGAGCCAGCTTTATTAATGCAATATGTCGATTGTTATAGACCACATCTGTTTGTTTGACATTGTCGGTCGCTCGCCCTCTTTCATTATACACCCTCTTTCATTGTAGTGCATAATAATGATGAATTTGCTTGCCCAACCTAAGCGTATTATATACTATATAGATTGAAGAAACAAGCAAGCCACACACCTCCTTAATATTATTGAGGAAAACTGATACGTCCTCGTGCACCTTGATGCACCCAAGGTACCTACGCTTGTTCCAAAAGCATCCCATATTCACGTGCGTATGCTTTGCAGGTTTTCAGTTACGCTAACTAGCTTCAAGTTCTATGCATTAAACATTCTGCAACCTACGGAACGCGAACCTGAAAAGCCATTAAAATATTCCTTTTAAAATTTTAGACTCTAACGATGAATCGAGAGACACCGAAGACCCGTGAAGGGAGGCCAGGGGACTAGGTACGTGCGTAGGATTAGAGGCAGTTTTCAGAAATGGCGAGATTTTGACCTTTTCAGACGCGGGTGTTTGCCCGTGCTCCCGCCCCCGCCACTTAACCCTTTAACCGGAGAAGGGTTTGCGCAAAGTAGTAGACGGACGCTCTTCATAGTTATAAACATCGAGCTCGCGAACGCACTTCATCCATTCGGGAAGTACATTTTGGGTTACGTAGGCGGCGTGGGCGGATCTGGAATGAGGTCAACACCTGGTGTGAATTACGTCTCTGGACGTTGGCTTCTGGCTGCGATTCGTCTGGAAAGAAAGGTTTCGTTCCTTTTAACTGGACAAGGGTCGAGGACGGGGTCTCCCAAACAACCAGCCTTCCAGCCAATAGGAAAGGGAGGTGCCGGATGCTCAGCTTCAACTTCCCATGCTAAGTACCACATCGGCGCGATTTCCTAAGCTACCAGAAGCGGTATGGCCTGCTGCTGGATTGAACTTGACATGTAGTCGTTACGCAGAATTTTGCGTTGGTTTTCCAGGAACTGCTGTGCTAAACGATTTCCTTTTTATTTGGGGTTTGGTGTAGTGTCTTGTTTACGAGTAAATTTGTTCGTATTGCGGTACTGTGTTGACTGTGAGGCTCATATAAGTTGAGAATTCGACGGGTAATCGTTTTTTTTTTTAGAAGGAGGTACCCATTTTGTTGTTGCTGCGCCCCCTATCGGTACATGCTATTTTGGGATCCACGGCGCAGCTAATTCCCATTTTGCTATATCCGTTGGAATTTATCTCCTGTGGATTCAACAATGACGTGTCGTCGCCAAGTCTTCTCAATTCACTCTTGTTAACAATATTCATACCACATTCGTGTGTAGTTTATCGCCAACTGTTTCCTGCCACGCGACGTCGGCGATTCTTATACGTAGTAACGATACGCAGTTGTCTATACGTAGCAACCATGACAACAACGCGGACACAGGTCTTCTCCTCGTGCCTCGTGACACGGAGTACGATGCCTGCAACATGACAGCGCCGATTTATGACAACAAGAAAGTAATTTTTACTGCAGTACAAAACGGCGGACTGATTTCTGAATGTCAGTATTTGATGGTTTGTTTTCGATTCGATAACCCTCGCAATGGTAGCCTTTGGATTTTTCTGCGAGTAGCTATTTAATCTACAGTCGTCTGATAACTGCTAGTAGTGGTTCTTTGAGTGAGGATAGCACATTTTATAAATAGCGTGAAAGAACTATAATACCTTATGTAAGAGGGGAGTAGAAAAAAAATATTAGAAAAAATTCTACCTACCTACCCTCCTTTTTTCAGACTTACCGGAAACAGGTCTATTTTTAGAGCCTGAGCATGAAGGTCCTGGCCGGATTCAAGATGAACTCCTTCACGGAAACATAAATTATGTAATATCTTTAATTTTCCTTTTGGCCGAATCAGTATGGCTCAGCGGTAGGACTTCGGCCTTTGGTTTCAAAGGTCTTAGGTTCGATTCCCCGCTCAGGCAGTCTGTCGACAAGTACAAAAGGCAACGTAAATAGGTACAAACAAGGTACAAAGAAGGTGTATGAACAACTACGTGCAGTAAATAAAAAATGCGTAAGCCACTGAAAACCAATTTTTTTTCGAGCTTTCCCCAAACTCGATTTACTGCTTCGTGATAACTTTGTTTACTCGTTTATTTATTTGCGATAGTGATTTCTCAACACAAAGACAATATTAATATTTTTCGCCGACTGAGTTTTGTTATTTGCCCTAACTTAAAAAAAAATCTTTTATTGAAGGCAACCTGAACCTTTCTGTGTGAAGGCCTTGTGTGTGTAAACATTTAAAGAAAAAAAGACAGCTTAGTTATCAACAAGTTAAGTAAAGTTAAGTCTTGATAAAATAATTCGTAAGATCCACCTTAATTCTACACCGTCCATCCAAACAGAACACACAATTCGAGAACATGTTGAAAATGGTTGGAATCCTGTACATTTTGTGATCTTTACCAAAGTCATTTTTTTTACGGACTGCCTCAAATCTACTTTTACAAGGACATACCTTCTCACTATATTCGAGCATTCTGCGTGAAATAACTTTTGCAACTTTTACGTAGATTAGACTCAGTGTAGCAAAAGCATTTGTCACGAAGGAAAAATATAGAAAAATGAATGCCTTTGCAACATTTGCACGCCTCTAAAGTAATGTTACAAAACTGAGCCGTACAGGGAAGCCAACCGGGAGGAATGTGCCTTTAATTTTCGATTCTGAAACGCTTGACGAAATCTTACCAGGCGTTTTCTCAAAAACACCAGGTATAATGGAGAAAATAACAGGTATTATCGAGGAAACTCCTGAGATTTTCTCATTAAGGCTGCCCGTGCACTGGGCGGCCAGATCGCGCGGCCAGTGGTCGTCGCGGCTAAAAAATACGGCGACGTGCCACGCAGCCACGTCTGTTTTTCATTGACAATTCTCGATCACGTGGTGAAAAATGAACACGGAGCAACTATGGTCGCTCTGTGACCGCCCGCACGCTGCCAAGAGCGCGTTGCTACATATACCGTAAGCATTCTCGTTGGCCGCAGCAACCTGGCCGCGCGGCTTGGCCGTCATGTGCGCGGGGGCCCTAATACCGTAGGCATTAAACAAAAATTACTCAAAACAGCAAATGTAATAATTGAATTCATGTGTTTTTTTTAAACTCAAATTTTTGTACATATATGCAGTTAGATTAAGGGATTTGGAAAGTTCAAAATAAGGTTGTTAACTCTTTTAAAAAAATCTTAATCTGATCATACAAAAACCCTATAAGGGTAAAGGGCACTATCAAGTTTTCGCCGTAGAACGTATAGTGATATCAGAGCCAAAATAGATGCCACCAAGTTTTCCGTCCCAACCATGATCACTCAATCTTACCGACACCTCGGTGATCGTCAGTTAAGCTTGTCAGCTAAGCTTGAGTAATCACGGTTCGGACCACAAACTTGGTGGTAGCCATTTTGGCTCTCTGATATCACTACTTTCTATGGCGAAAACTTGATGAGTCCCTTTACCCTTATGGGGTTTTTGTAAGATCAGATTAAGATTAAAAAAAAAGTTAACAACCTTATTTTGAACTTTGACAACTGCAGTTTAAGATAAAAAAAAAGAGTTAACAATCTCATTTTGAACTTTTCAAATCCTCTCAAGCCTTGTACTGGTGCGATAGTACACCATGTCTACAACGCTGCTTTTTCTGCCAGCGTCTATCATTACTTTTGTCTTTCTAAAGTAGCGGGACTGCTATTGACTAATCTAAAGAGTTATTCACATTTTCTCTCACCTAGTCCTCGAGATTTATCTTTTCGTTCCCAGCGTTACAACCCTTTTAATCAGTGCGACTGAATAATATTTGGTATACGGTGTGTACACGTTGGAGATAAGGGATCATTAATCAAAACAGTCTAGCGAACTGCCAGGTAGGTTATTAGTTTTGTGTTTGTGTTTGGCGTGGGGGGGGGGGGGGGG
>JAHWFP010119700.1:48176-78698 GCA_023313725.1 Lithobius niger | reverse complement strand
AAAAAAAAAAAAAAACGCTTCCACGAAAAGAAACGTACAGTATGCGAGCATCAGTTTGCATCAGATGATGTAATGCTCAACGAAATTAATTAATAATAAGTTTTGTGTATAAACGTTGTATTGACTGTTAATTTTACTGTTAATCTTACACCACTGCTGGCTTCCAAATCATATTCAGCATTCCGTGCTGCTTTCTACAGTCGTTTGGCCAAATGATGTCAACCTAGTGAGATAATTATATTTCAGGTCTTCCAGTAATGATCTTGTTGTGCCATTACTGATTTGGGAAACTTAGCATTTCTTTTGAGAACTCTTCGTTATTGCAGACTACTGCTCCAGCTATGTACATGTGTGTAGATGATTATTCACTGAAAAACTGAGGGAAAATGGCGTCAGTTCTTTGTGCATTGGTCGAAGCGATAATCTGAAGCTCAGCGGAAGAGTGATGGAATGGTTTGGGTGTTGAGGGCTCGTTTGTAAAATGTCAAGCACTGTTACTGGGCGAAAAAGACGCGGGGGAGGGGGGGTTTGGGTGTGAGTTGGAGAGAGGATTTAGCAAATGGGGCTCACGAGAGCATTTATCCTTAACATGTAGACCTAAGTCGCTTTCAAGTCTGCCTTCTCTATAGCGCTCACAAGAAACATGGCTCTAAGGTTGGGATTGAGTTCCTTTGCATTGCATCTTATCTGCAAGGGTGTTACTCTAGTGGTACAGCAACCTCCTGTTTTCGCCAAATGTAAGAAAGGAACTTCCGCAGAAAACATGTTATTGATGGTGTCGAACTGTGACTCTTAAAAAGAGTTTTTTTCCTTTCTTTGTAATTTATCGCAGAAAGCTGCTTATGTTACTAAATTGTATTGGTGTCATTTCTTGTGGTTTTGTTGATGTTGGAAATGGACTTGGGGAAATGGGGTATGAGAGTAAATGTGTTTCGTTTTTGGGGATTCTGATAGGACTGTGCCAGTTGGTAGTAACATCGGCACGCTAATGGATATGCTGGTGATTATGCTAACAGTAGGCCTACTAGTTTTTAATTAGGTCCTTAAGGAATAGGCAAACTGTTATCAAACTATTCTAACAGTAAGTGAAAGAATATTAGAATATTTGGGGAAAAAATTGTGGGAATGCACAGAAGAAGTGAATGCTGTAACATGATATGCTCTCAGAGTGACATAATTTGAGTTACGCCGCTCACCTGACTGTAGGGTTAGACGGAAAAAACAAGTAGCTGTGTATGGTGACTGTTTCTATTAGACCTTTACCGTACGCCTTATTATTTGTTATTACCTGCATTTGTCTTTTATGTGAATTCATATAGAAGTTCTACACATTGTAGCCTTCTGGTAGCCACAGGGAAAGCTTGATCAACCTGACTAGCATGGGATGTGGGAGGGGGAACTTCCTACAGTGGTTTAGTGGTTAGTAAATGGTTAGGGAATGTCTTTTCATTAATAAGTATGTTGTATTTTCATTGCTAGCAATGATGCTGATTATTTTTGTATTTACGACTTCTACCTTGAAGTAGAAGGTATGTATGTATGTATGTATGTATGTATGTATGTATGTATGTACATGCCTTTGTTTTGCATAAATGTGTACATAAGCATTTGCTGAATGTGAAGTGCCACGGAAATAAAAGGTCCTATTCGTTTTTCCAATCCGGAGCAATCTTACAACACGTTTGCCGCATTAGTTGTAACCGCTCTGAACAATACTCTGTGCTACACTACAGACCCTGATTGTCCTAACAAACTCTTGGTCTACTATGGTACTAAGTCAATGGAACTCCTATTTATGATTCAACACCCAATGAGGGAGCGAGCTTAACAAGTCCAAGTCATGTCGTTAATAGTCGGATGTTGTCGTCAGTATCATACCAGACTGCAGTTCCAATGTCAAGGTGCGCCAATTCTAATATTATGTGGGATACATCGAAAAAAAATTTATGTTGTTCGTTTGGAGAGTACGGACCTTTAATAGAAAACAAAAGGAAAAGAAATTGTCTCTGACAGGAAAAGCCAAGAACAGTGCCTCATTGGATGAATTAAGGAAGCCCTGGTTCGAATTCTGAGTATGGTTCTTTCGGTGTGACACCTTTTTTTACGTTGAGTTTTAAATAAAGGTAAATTTGACATAAGCAATCGGCGAAATTCGGCGATTATGTCCATTTATGAGTTTTAATTAAATACTAGGAAAGATTATTATTAAATCCTAATTGTAGTTCTCAATGTATTAAAATGTTTTATAACAAATATTGGAACCAGCTACTTCCAGGCTAGGTTAATCCACTTGGTGCTACATTATGTGTGCGTTGTATTACATAACATGAGCAGATTACCCCAGCCTGGAGCTGTCTGGCTCCAATATTTGTTGCAAACCATTTTAAACTGGCGTTGTGTAGCCTCCATGCAGTTTCAACTGTATTAGTACTACAACATTTCTTGAACGACTGGTTGTAAACAACCCATTCCATTAACAAACAGGTTGCCCAAAGGGGGATTTGTTACCGGATATTTACAACAAAACACACATCCCACTTAGACGGCTTCATTTCTTTTCTCTTTTGTTCTTTTCTCGGGTCTGCCCTTTCTTCTGCTCACGGGCTCGTTTTTCTTTGTCTAAGTTTCGCCAATAGAGTAAGTAGGTGGGAAGCAATTATCTAATCCTAATTGTCTTTCTCAATGTGCTAAAATGTTTTATAACTAGTATTGGAACCAGCTACTTCCAGGATGGGGTAACCCACTCAGTGTTACGTAATGCGTGCATTGGGTTACATAACATTGAGCGGACTACCCCAGTCTGGAGTTTTCTGACTCGAATAGTTGTTGTAAACCATTTTAAACTGCTGTTGTGTAGTCTCCGTGCAGCTTTCAACTTTATTAGTACTACAACATTCTTGAACGACTGGTTGCAAAGAACCCATTCCATTGACAAACAGATTGCCCAAAGATGGATTTATTCACGGATATTTACAACAAAACATACATCCTACTTAAACGGCTTCATTTCTTTTCTCTTTTATTCTTTTCTCGCTACAGGTCAGCTCTTTTTGCTCGCAAGCTCGTTTTTAGTTGTCTAAGTTTCGCCAATAGAGTACGTAAGTGGGAAGTAATTATTTAATCGTAATTGTCTTTCTCAATGTGCTTAAATGTTTTATCACAAATATTGGAACCAGCCACTTCCCAGGTTGAGGTAATCCACTCGGTGCTAACGTAATGCGTGTATTGGGTTACGTAACATTGAGCGGACTACCCCAGCCTAGAGTTTTCTGGCTCGAATAGTTGTTGTAAACCATTTTAAACTGGCGTTGTGTAGCCTCCACGCCGCTTTCAACTTTATTAGTACTACAACATTTCTTGAACGACTGGTTCCAAACAACCCGTTCCGTTAACAAACAGGTTGCCCAAAGGGGATTTGTTCACGGATATTTACAACAAAACACACATCCCACTTAGACGGCTTCATTTCTTTTCTCTTTTATTCCTTTCTCGCTACGGGTCTGCCCTTTCCTCTGCTCGCGGGCTCGTTTTTCTTTGTCTAAGTTTCGCCAATAGAGTACGTAGGTGGTTTCAGGGTGCATCGATTGGCGTGCTCGAGAGGCGTAACCCCAACGATGCATCATCGTTAACAAGAGTCATTTCCCTATTCCACCTCAATGCCTGGCTTATGTTTGGTGATATGGGTGAACATCTGGTGTGGTTCCAGAGGTTCGTATATTATTGTTACCCGGTATTACAAGTATTGATCATTGAACATTAGGGTGTTTGTTTTAAAAGAATGCACCCGGCTGAAGTTCTTAAAGTAGCTGCTTGGCACGCCCCCCTCTGGTGGAAAACTGGCAACATGGAGTCACACACACAAACGTACAACGATTTGCTGTTGTAAGCCTTTGTTTTCTTGTATTGAACATGACATCTTTAACATAGTATTGCGTCAACCTAGACTATCGGACTTGCGACAAAGTGCGACATTCTTTCACGTTATTTTTTAAAGAGGTTTCCCCTGACATAAACAGTCCATCAAGTCTTGTAACAGAAGAAAACGTTTTAATTTTCGACTCTGTTTCGATTCTTGATCACCTGCAACAACAACCACACACGAGCCAATGAAAGATGTAGAAGACAAGAGGATTACCGGTAAATTGCTCACCGAAAATTGCTCCCCGGAAAATTGCTCACGGACAATTGTTCACTAAGAAAATTGATCGTGGGGAAAATTGCTCGTCCGAAAATTAACCGTGCGGTTAATTGCTCTCCACATTTTTTTTTAATTTAATCAAATCTCCGTTAGCTGCTACTTACGAAATTAAAGCTCCAGGTAAGAATTAGGCTTAAAAGTTGACAAATACGCCTTAAATCTAAAATAAGCTTAAACCCTAACACATTTTTAACCGGCAGTTCTGATGGTTAACGCTTTTAAACTATACAGTAGAGATAGCTGTTGCAATGCGTGATAGAGGTGTGCGCCTCACCATTGGTAGTGACAGAAATGTACAGAAGACCGGATGCGAATAGGTAGTCGCTCTAGCCGTTTGTTTAATTCCCCCTTTTTCATTTTCTCCGCCCGCCCCCCTTTTTTTTTATCGCACTACCCATTTTTTTATTTTCTTCTTAATTCGATTTTCGAGTATTAGGTTATTGATTTCTGGGGGGCCCCCCCCCCCCCACAAACCAAAAACAAAAAAATCCTGTGTTAGTGAACACTGGTTTCGAGTGTGTGGCAGCGAAGCCGACATCTTGGGGACCGTAGCGTGGTGATTTTTGAATTGCCCCGCTCACAGGGTGCGCACGGACTTGTGGTTGGTCTTGAAATGCGCGGGTTTCGAAGAGTTGCTCCCCCGCTCCTCCTCCCCATGGGCGGCACTCCTACTCAACAAACCACATGGCACAAACAACGTGTTACGCCAAAACCTAATCCAACAACTCCTACTGAACGAAGCTGGCTAGACATAATCGATTGAGAAAATCAATAAAATCAATAAAATCACGACGTGAAATAAAGAATAGCAAACCTCAGTTTACGAGAGATTTACATCGCTGATGTAAACTACACCGCTTATGTTAGAAGTTACCAAAGTGGTAACGTTGAGCAGAGGCGTAAGAGATACTTTTTTAACACCCCTGACCAACTCAAACCCCCCCCCCCCCTTAATCCAGCCCATCTGTTGACCCACGGTCCATTAATTTTAATCAAGAACGAATATGTTCTTCTCCGTGAATCATTTGAGAAATACAATTTTAAACAATACAATACTGTATTAACTGAGCAAAAAACGGCTTCGTCGTTTAGAAAAAAAAAAACATTACAGCTCGTATCCCCATACTCACAGCCGTGAAGGTGTACGAATAAAAACGGATTAGAGTTCACTCAAACGCAACGAACTATAATTTCAACTCCAATGCCAGGGAACAAGGAGTGTTTTTGATGAATGGTTATGTCAGAAAGAAAGCCCAGTTTATGTTTGAAAAGTTTTATGTTTCGGTGTTTGAGCGTGCATGCATAATTTGTGTATCATACTGACCTTTTTTTTTTTAAATATTTTTCTGTTTCTTGTTTCATATTAAATCTGTTTCGTGTGAGTGGGTATATGTGTATTTTAAGTGCATTTATAATTTGTGAAACAAGCAGACTCCTAGTTAAGGCATTTTTTTTGCCTGTGTTTGTGTTTGAAGGTCGTTTGAATATGTTCTTCTCCGTGAACCATTTGAGAAATACAATTTTAAACAGTACAATACTGTATATATGCAACAAATAACGGATTCAATACATAACGTTGTAGCAATTAAAAAATGAACATGCTGAAAATAATTATAAAGTTTTCTTCAGTTCGTCAAATTAAGTTTTAAAGTAACTTTCCCTTCCCGTCTTTAGGGGAGAGTTCTCTCGGGAGAGTTAGGATTCCCATTCAGGTAGTTAAATTAAACTTAATTCAATTTTACAACACAACAGAACAGAAAACTCAAGTATTGTATATTGTACATTTCTCGTTGGACCTGTAATTGTGATCTTATTGTGTGTCAGAACTCAATATTATGCATACCTAGTTGAGTAATTGTAAACGTAAGATCAACTGTTTTGGTTAACATCTTTTCACGGAAATCTTTTCGGAAATCGAAAGACGCTTTAGCTCTGTCAAATAACTGGGATCGAAACCGAATTTCGGTGAAGAGCATAACCCCAGCCCGAATACACCCCATAGCTGCTGAGTGCTGACAGATAAGATAGAGTAACAGCCAGTATCGTGCACAAAAATAAGTACACTATACGTTTCGGGAGGACAACCTCCCGTCTTCAGGTAAAAATAAACACTAAAACATTAAACAAAATTCATGGCAGTATCTGACAGAGTGCTGACAGAGTTCGTACAAAGTGTTGAATTGCTATTGTGTTGTGTTTATTTAGCAAATGCTTCTTTAAAAAAGTGGACTGTCCGAAATAACTTGGCATGCATTTGCATACTGCATTATTTTTTCGTAGCGTGGGAAGGGTCACGGACGGTGGGTCGCTTTTTGTTCTTTATTGGGTGGGTCTAGTGGGTCGTGGGTCAGGGCTCGAGTGAGTCAGGTGGATCATGGGTTGAAAAAAGTGACCCACTTCCATCTCTGGAGTGGCGGGTGCAATACGGTATGATTAACGGTCGCAACCACTTTTGCTTATTTTTTTTTTTAACAATATTGAATTTCTCCCGAGTTAGTTAGTGGCTATAACACTACGAACGTATCGTGATCGAAAAAAACTAAATAAAAGCCATACACCCATCCCCCTTCACTGCCATTTCACCATATTTGTTTGTAGATTGAAGCAAAGGAATGAGCAAGGGCAGTTGTTCGACTGTTTTTTTGTTGTTTCTTTTTATTATTACAAAACCTTAGGACAGATAAGCTCATTTTTATCACGAAGTTAAAGCACCCCGCAAAACAGCAAACTAGATCCATGACTGAGACCCACGACGAATCTGTTCGATCAGAGGCCTAATGCGGCCGGTTTTGATCATTATTGTACTAGTTTTACTTTCTCACACAACACATTTACTCTTGATCTTTCCGCCCGTAGTAAAAACATGTGGCTGCGTGGGCGGTGTAACAGGATAAAACCATGACAGCCCAGTTGAAGAGCAGCCATTTAGACAGAATAAAAGGAAGTTTTATTATTTTTTTCACTTACTTCCGGGTTTCGGCGCGCTTTTGCAGATCATGGGAATCCTGGCGGCCGTTGCCGGAGTTGCAGTAAAGGTATTATACAAACGATCAATGAGGCAGCCATGCAGCCAGGCAACGCCATCGCACGGCCATCTGACGAACCAAAGTAGCTGGTGCCGCAATTACCGTTATTGCCATAATGACAGCGCTCGCGCCTTCTTTAGACTGTCGATCAAAATGTCACCGTAATCTCGTGCGCGCTCTCTCTCATTCGGTCTCGAGCTGGCTCGCCGTTACTTCGGAAAACATCAAGACAAAAAAAAAAAAAAGGAAGAAGAAAAAATGGTGGAGGAGAGTGAGAAAGGGTGAAAAAGAAACAAAATGAAATCTTTTTTTTTTTCCTTTGCTCTTTTTATTTTTTCTTCCTTCGGGGAAGTGAGGGACCGATCTGGAGAGTGGAATTTCCACTCTTTGAAATTAAGAGTTAATCTTCGTACGTGTGCGCGAAGTATAGTGGGCTGGTGGATGTGGAGAGAAGATTGCTAACGCTGTCTCGTTTGAGCCGAAATTGTTTTCATTCTTCCGTTTCCTTTTCTTCATCTTCTTCTTCGTTTTATTTTTCTTATCGCACTCTTTTCCCCCCTTTTGGGTTTTCGTTGGTGGATGCTGCAGTTGCAGATATGTAGTTGTTGTTATTGTTTTGACCAACAGAGCCTTAGCTTGATAAGACATATGTATACCGTGTTGATGAAAAATAGGCATTCAATTATTTCTTATCAATCCTAACAGAAGCGAACCTATTTTCTTTGCGTTTTAAACCTTGGAGATCAGCACGTTGCTATGATTTGTAGCGACCCAGTTTGGCCTCTGAATATTATTGATGAAACTCAGGCCAACATCCCTACCTCAGTCAGCCTTGTGCCCAAGATGTGTCGCAGCAATCTGCTTTCCCTCCGAGGATAACATTACAGGTATCACCATGGGGGTGTCTTCCGAGTTTTTTGCATAATGCTTTTCCATTGGCTGTTGATTTTGCTGCCTCCACTGACATCACGATGCAGCTCAACAGCTTACGCACATGCGCACAAGCCAAACCAGACTGGAGCCAATGACGTTTCACGAAAAATTGGTGGGAAAACTCCCCCATGAGCTGCGGAAGGACCAACCTTCCCGGCTACTATCGTTCAACTCGACCTTGGTTATCACAATATCGACAACAATTGTCAACAGTATTAATGTGATCAAAGGGTTTCAAAGGGTTTAACGAGCGTTAACCACTCCTGGTCATCTGCCCGAAGCCCTAAGGTCCTAATGTGATCATTCCAATGTAAACAATGTAAGAGCCATGCATTGTCTTAGCAACCAATTGTACTGCTCGACCCTTTGTAAATATTATCTTGTATCCCATTCCAATCGCCCAATTCAACCGATTAGCATACCATGGCTTTTCATCGTCCAATATTTAGTAAATATAGTTAGAATTTATTCCCCCAACTTTCTCTCTACCCCAGTCCTCCCAGCTTTAGGCGTGTCAGTCATGTCCCCCTAACTTTCATAAATTTTATCCACGTCTCATTTAAATCAGGAAGGAGGATCTTTGTTAAGTCGGGTGAGCATTCGTTTACTGACCATCATGTATCAACCTGAACTTTAAATTACTCCGTGCAAAGGCAATCCGACTCGATCGTTATGGTCACCAGTTTCACCGTCAATTTCCACCTGCCATCGCCATTACACCACTTCCCAAGCTGTAAAAAGCTTGGTATTTTATTAATTACCATTTCAACTAAATTCAGTAATTTGGCATTTTAGTCAAAACGAAACCGAACCAAACGGTCATTCCTCTTGCACCCTTTTGTGACCCGACTAAGGGCCATCAACTGACCGAATCTTAGATGAAAAATAACATACGGGACTGGGCTGGGCAATATGGCCGCCGAAAACGCAAGGGAAGGCATTTTTGTACGGACGGTTTCGCCCTCGGTTGATAGAACGAGGCAACATAACGAATCATCGCATAAATGTTGCATCGTTCTGTCAACCGAGGGCGACACCGTCCATATTAAAATGCCTTCCCTTGCAACACTTTCTGGATACACGAACGTGTCGCTTTTTTTTTCCAAGCGCAGAGAATTAGCTTAACTGTGGCTGAGTGATAACTTAAAAACTATTTAAAAATACTTTAATACATAATGAAAATCTGTCACGCAAATCTACGTAAAATTAAAATTTTATTTTGAAAACTGCCACTAGATGCCAATAGATGTCGCGACTCTCCGTACAAAAATCCACCGATACGATTTGCCAATTCCCGAAGAGACCTCAAGAAATGGAACAGTCGTGGTGTCCATTTTGTCTACCCCCTCTAATTCGTTGTAGATCGGGCCAGATAGTTTACTGGCCATGCCCGAACCCACAATTCAGGCGAGCTTATAAATACACCATAATGATCTGAAGCGTTTTTTGGGTAACATTATTCCACCCTAGGTTTATAGAAGCTTTGAGCGTTAGGTTTTGAATCAAAATCTCATCCCCATTTTAGCTACCAACCTTCTAAAACTCCCGTTTCCGCCTTTCGTCCCCGTCAGTCATGTCGTGAATCGCACAAGGTAAACACCGAAGCCAAGTTCTCAACAGGTTTTAGGGTATGTTATAGGTTTTCACAGTTGTTTTCATAGTTGTCTTCTACCCAATCCTGGTCACGGTTGTGACCAGCTTGTTCGGGATGCCAATACAACAGCAAGAAACCAAATTGCATTTCGGTTATAACTTATATGTTCCGTTGGTTTTTTTTTTCAAAGAATGAAGACGATCTAATCGGTTTAATTGATTCGGCTTGACAGTAAACATGTCTCTGAACAAGATTATTTGTTGTTGCATGAAACCTGTGTTCTAATTGATCGCCAGAATCTGTAACGGCGCTATTAAATCCCCAAACATGCATACTGATACATACATGCATTTATCGATGATTAAAAATGTTTTTTCCCTGTTGAAGGCCGGTTGCCACCAAATTAGCATTGCAGCATCTAGGCCTATCGAGTTCCCTCACACAGGAAGCAAAAGAATGCACATATACAAAACTTTTAAACGTAACAAACAAGCCACGAGACTCCTTAATTTATTATTGAGTAAAAATTTGGTACACCCTCGTGCACCTGGAAACAAACTGTAAAGATTTACGATATTAGTGTCACTAGATGGCGCCAGGAGATTTTCTATATCTTTTTCCGTGGCGCCATCTAGTGACATTAGTATCGATAATCTTTATAGCTTGTTTCCAGGTGCGCGAGGGAGTACCAATTTTTTCCTCACAAATTAAAGAGTCACGTGGCTTGTTTGTTACGTTTAAAAGTTTTGATTTGTGCATTCCTTTGCTTCCTGCGAGAGAGAACTCGATAGGCCTAGATGCTGCGATGCTAATTTGGTGGCAACCGGCCTTTAAGGTAGAGATAAAAATCAAGTTGCTCTCACCCATAGAGATCTCGAGACAGACTGTTTCTCCCTTGTTTGGGCTCGTCAGTAGAGAATACTCTGAAGATGAGCGCATAAGTACCTTTCGGGTGGTAAACAAGCTTGATTTTAAGGGATCAACTGCCTTTAATAAGCCTAAATGGGGGTGTGCAACATTCAGTAGAATGGAGCCCCATACACGCAGCAGTTTCTGTTTTCTAGGTTGCTGAAGCCAGTACGGTTTTGAGCTTGTTAGAGATAAAACTTATTAAAAAAAAAAAACTAAAACATACGGTTCGAACTCAACAGCATCAGTATTTGCAATTTTCGTGAACCTATGTGTACATAAAATATAACAATTGTCCAATTATTAAAAAAAAAATAATATTGTTATTAAAGACATATCTAATTTTTTAGGACTGGAGAAATTCTGGGAAATTTTGGCGTTTTTTTTGCTTCCAAATGAAATTTTCAGAAGCATCAGTTACTTGCGGTGATTCTCGATATACCTTACTACGGCTTACGGCATTAAGAAGATTACCCGTTGCTGTAGAGACTTAAACATAAATTCAAAAAACAAAAAAACAAAAAAAAGGCGGGGGGAAAGGAACGTTAAAGCAAAACCTTTCTTCCTCGATCCTCAAATAACGAACACATTTTAGGAGGGTTGTTTATATTAAAGAAACCCTACTTATCGCCTTCCCTTTGGGAGGAACATGGAGACTTTCTTTAACGGCAAGAGGATAAAGAGAGAAGGGGATAAGGAGGATTTCTTTAATGGCAACAAATCCATTGTGATCAAGATTGGTTTTCGTAAAAAAAACTTTGACTAAAAGGCTGTTTTACAGGGTGGCGTTCTGCCTGGAAAATCGGGAAAATTCCGGGAATTTATCAAGCCTGGAAAATTCATGGAAAAATCAGGGAATTTGATAGATATATACTGAAATCCAGGGAATTTGAACAGTTTCCGGAAGGTCTCTTTCACCTATAAAGAATAGCTAATTCGGATTCAATTTTTTACTTAAAAAACTTTCACTTTATTTCAGTTGAAACTTCATGTCCTTTTTGTTTCATTTCTGATAAAGTGAAAACTCCTTAGGCCTAAGTAATGTGGACCTAAGTGCGTTTCTACTTTTGTTCAGATTATAGCCTTTCCCACTCCTTGTCAATACAGGTCAGGGCAGTGCAAATTTTATTTAGCAGCGCCAGACGATATAGTTATTGAGTGAAATGTGAAAAATTTTTTTTTAGTTCTGTGCTGCGCCTTCCGTCGATCCCCCCCCCAAAATCAGGGAAAAGTCAGTATTGGTCTGGAAAACCTTGAAAAATAAGGGAATTTTATCAAGAGCTTTTGAACGCCACCCTGTTTTAGTCTTTTGTGCAGCTGAAACAGCTGAAAAGACTAGTTTCTAAAAATTAATTTCTTTGAGCCTTAAGTCAACCGAAGCAAGTCAATGCTTGTATGGCTATACCGGCTCATTACCAGCCATTTTTTTTGACTTTGTCCATCTTTCGCCATTTTCAACTTCAGAACGGTAACAGATAGAGACTAACGGTTTTCACCTGTAGATTAAGGAGACAAAAATTAGTTTGAAAACACGGCGAATTAAAACATCCTTGCATTCCTTATAGCTAATAGGATATCTCGACGTAACTCAATGAAATGGTCATCGTGGCTGAGTTGTGTGAGAGCTCAGCCTGGTTGCTGGAGGTTTGTGGATCTGGTCGAACTCCTGGAAAGGGGATCTTGGCAAATTCCCCGCCAGGACTGCCGGCCAGGGTAGCGTAAGAGGCTACCATGCTCCTTCAGTGGCTATGGAACTATTCTGGCCAATTCTGGACAATCTTTCGGCCCCTACGATGATCGGAGGTTTCCCGGATCGAATCCCCGGGTTGGCACCTCCCTTTACCAGATATTTCTTCTTCTCTAAAAGTCTGGTAATGTTCAAAATTGATCCGGTTCAGCCATACAAGCATTAAGTTGCTTCGGCTGACTTAAGGCTCAAAGAAATTAATTATAATTATAAATTAATAAAATATGTAAAAAATAACATTCTATCGTCGCATTTAAACACTACAGGAAACACCCAATCGCTAAAATAAAGGATTTTGCTAACGATACACATTACCTTCAATATAAAATAGTCTCGACACCGTGTTGCATGGATGAATAAGCCTACTCTTGAACGAAATTTTCCGTTAGCTGATTAAAACGGCAGGTAAAAAAAAATTGGCCTAAAAGCTGAAAATTAGGCCTTAAATTGAAAACTAGGCCTAAATGCCAACACATTTTTAACTTGCAATGGTGCTGTTTTCTTCCTTTACATAACATAATAGAGATCGTTGTTACAGTGTGTTATTGTAGTGTGCACAGCAACAGTACGGAAGTCGCAGAAATATACAGAAGAACGTTTGCGACTAAGTATTAGTCGCTGTCCTCGCTTTTTGTCACGTGGAAAAGCAGATAATCCTCAAGGACAGGAATTGTCCAAGCTACAGTACGCTTACCTATAGGAGTTGATTTATTCAGAAGCAGTATCAGAAGCTTGTAAAGAGATACACAAGTTAGGAAGGAGGATTGGAGTGTTAACAGTATTCATGCTCTGTCCTAGCATATGTTGGGAACAGTGTCCAGTTCGGCGAAATTTTTGTATTACAAAAATACGTTCACCTGCTCAGTCAGTCAATCCATTGGTTTTTTAGATCTGACTTGTTCGTATCAATTCATGCTGCATCCATTAGCGAACAGAAGTAATCCAACCTGTACACCTGTATGATCGGTAAATTTGCCGATAAATTGTTAGTTTAAGGAGGAAATGACGTCAAAACCAGTGCAACACAAACGTGAATATCGTGCTAGTTCGGTATCGTATATGGTACAAAGTTTCGATTCATTGCGATGCTGGTTTAGCTAGCTATTGACAACAACGACGAGACACACCGACTCAACGAATTACTGAGCATTGTGTTGTATTGTATCGAGAAAAGTCGAGTCTCGACCTTCATTCTTGATCTTGTCTCGATCTTGACACGATCGGTCTTGTTCTTGATATCGAAATTACCCGTCACTTCTTGATCTTGTCTTGCTTTGGGTTTTCGAGATAAACAAGACTCGGTTATTTCTTGTCGTGACAGAAATACTATCAAAAAATGAAGTTACAGCAATCAAAATAAGCCTAAGGTCGCGTTTACGCAACGAGTCATTCTCGCTCGCCGAGTGCTATTTGCTAGTCAACCGTTATTTATTTATGATTAGTTTCCCGTTGCTACTAAATGAATGCGGTAATAAAGAACAAATTGTATGTATTATAAATACCAACACGGATAAAGAACAAAGTGCTACAGTAATTTTAAACATTGCTACAAGATTGTTGTCATTTCACGCTATTTCCAAAATTTGCTATTCTCCCTCAAAGTACAGCTTCTAGCAATGATCAAACGTTGGTAGAATAAATAGCTTCTCGCAGCGAGAATTCAAAATCCAACATGGCGTCCATTTCGTGGCTATCGAATCGAAGACAAACCATCGAATGCCGGCATACAAAAAACAGTCCGTCGTCGTGTACTGCAGTAAAAATTGTTTTCTTGTTGTCATAAATCGAAGCTCAAATGTTGCAAGCATCGTACGCCGTGTCACGAGGCACGAGGAGAAGATTTGCGTCTGCGTCGTTGCATTGGTTACTAATACGTATAGATGACTCGAAAGCCGCATACTCCGGTAAAGGCGAGAAGCAGCCATCAGATTTAATATTGATCAAGTAAAAGCTAGTGAGCGAGAAAACTGTCATTGCGTAAACGAGCCCTAACAGCAGCGTAATTTAATTATCTTTCATTTGGCAATACTTTCGTCTTTGTAGGCGCCTTAGTTCAAGAGTAGTAGAGGTACACAACACGCAGGTACGGATAGCGTATTTTTTTTTTAAATTATGTAGATAGATATTGTTTTTTTTTTGTTAGATGTTATATTTTTTATTTTTTGGCTCGAATCGCTAAAGCTTTTCCCTGTTCCTAACATTGGGCTTATCTTCCCGAAAATGACAGGGTTGGATGAGGTCTGGCTCGAAACCGAGTCCTGTGGCACACGAGAGTGTCGTGTAACGATCAGGCCACCTTGCCCCACCAAACCATATTAAGACACGCGCTAGTGTGTCGTCTGCCATGACTCAACGACAGCGCTAACGTGCGTCATATCCACATAAAATACACAGGGTGTAACAGAAGTAACGGACCGGGGTCCACCGTTTCCTTGTATCATCTCCGAACGAAATGAAACCTGGGTGTGCTTATAGAGTCGCTAGGGAGCCGTTTGCACGTGAGTTTGATTGACCTTGACATGTCCGTCCAAGTTCATCATGTTTCCATTTTTTTGTACATTTGAAAGATGTTGGAAATCATTAACCAATGCTACATAAGTAAAAAGACAGAACGAAAACTGGTTAATATTTTCAAATGTTATGGGCAAAAGAAAACCACACACAAAAAAAAATAAGGGCAGCTTGTCAGGCAGGGAGCCATCTCAAGCAAACGGACAGAGGGATGTTTTGAGATTCTTTCCCTGCCTGACACGCTAACAATATTTATTTTGCGTTTTTTTTTTGCCCATAATGTTTGTAGATTAACCGATTTTCGTTCAGTCTTTTTGAATATACTTTGTTCCACATTATGTTTTCAGAAAAGTGACTGTATGACGCCACGTTTTCTTCCACTACGAGTGCAAAAAATCCGTAAACTTCCCATTCGTAAACTCAAACCGAAACTTTGTAGTGTCTACACGTATGATATCCACATGTTTTTGCACTCTTAGTGCAAGGAAACGAGTAATCATCCAGTCAGTTTTCTGAAAACATAATGTGGAAAAAACTATAGTATTGGTTAATGATTCCCAACACCTTTCAAATGTACACTAGTGGTCTACTTTCGCTCGGGTAAAAACGCAATGACCTTGAACGGACATCTCAAGGTTATCCTAACTCTCTCGTGCAAATGGATCCATAGGAACTCTATAAGATCACCCAAGTTGCGTTTAGATTGGAGATGATACAAGGAAACGGTGGAACCCTGATCCATTACTCCTGTTACAGACTGTATACGAGAAAGGCGACCACTATTTTATGCATGGCGTATCTTGAGTCCTGAAGGTATTTTATGAGCGGCTATGTGTTCCTGGAGGGGGCGGCTTTAATCGACGGCCGCCATTGTTTTTGTAACCATCTTGGATATCAACAAGGCACTCTGCTACCAAAAACGTAAAATCGATTATCTGTGTTCGTTCTGGGGAGAACTCAATATATGCTGCGGACATTATAGACACTTGTGTTTTTTAAAACTAAGGTGGTTTGGCTGTTTTCACGGATCTGAGGGAAAATAACCATGCAACACATGCGACCGAAACTTCGTCTGATCAGGAGACTTTCGGTGACTCACATCATAAAAGTCGCTGTTAGTAACATAACATAATATCACATAACAAAAAAGAATGATCATAGTCAGAAAAAAAATTTATATAGCCCAGCAGGCGAACAAAAGTCTGCTAAAGTTTATAAAGTTCTTCAAAACGTCTCTTGAAAGTTTCAACAGATGCAGCATTCACAACGTGTTCCGGAAGGGTATTCCAAGGTGTGTTGGCTCCAAACAGATGGAGAACTTTCCACAGTTTGTTTTAACCCTTGGTTTCAATAAGGTGACCTCTCGTTTTACGCTTTTCGTTCACGTTTAAGTGTTCTCGAAAAGAGCGAGGCAAGTCGTTATTAAAAACGTTTAAGCAGAACAAGCATGTCCCCACGGACTATTAACTCTTCCCGAGAGGCAAGCTGGATTTGTTGCAACCTTCGCTCCTAAAGCTAGTGAGGAATATATTGTGTTATTCGTCCTAACGTGATGCAGCTTAACGTTTTCTTGTCGAACTTATGCTATAGTAGCGTGGCTTCAAAAAAAAAATTTAATCAGTTTGCCAAGGTTTGTTTTCTCTGTTCTTTGCTTTTGAATGGTTGGAAAATTTGAACAGTAGGCTGGACCCTTAACAGTCAACAGTGTCACTCGATCAATCGCACTTCCTTGGGCAAACTTGTTTGCGTTGAGGTTTCCAGTTATGTTGACCTTACGCTCGAAAGTAAACTTCAGTAAGAGGCAATCTTGTAAGGCCGAAAGTAGCCTATTATTTGCAATCCCCAAGGCATGACGTGTCCGCGTCTGCCAACACACCGACAATGTCGTCCATCATCTCCTTGTGGATTTAGATGCGCTTGAAAGTTGAAACTCTAGTGTAAAACTGTAAGTGACTTTAAAGAGAATTGCGCACAAAATGTACGAAAGATAGGCCGCCTCACGTGTGTTGCCTTGTGTCCGCCGTGAGTTGGAACGCTAGTATGGGAAAAGACCACCTGGTCCGAAGGATGACGGCAAAATATGTGGTCAGCGACCCAACCATCATCGATTATCAGTACTCGTGCGGGGTTGTCAGAAGGATGTCTACTCTGTCAACAATTTTATTTTATTTTTCCACGGATCTGTTGGGTGTGCCTGTCGTGATTTCGGCGCTGGAGGTGGTCGTTACATATTTCTTTTTCGGGATGCGGCATACTTTGAAGTAGCATGTCTATGTGCTTTCCGCAGGCCGGACAACACAATATACGTGTATTAGATCAATAACTAATGCAGAGGGGATGTGCAGTCATCGGCGCAACATGGAATTTCGTTTGGGGGAAGGTGGTGGCGAAAGAATTGGAATTCATAGCGGTGGGCTAGAGTTCAGCTAAGGGGTCCAGAGATGGGGAGGGGGGTACGTTTTAGGGCCGCCGCGCACTAGGCGGCCTGGTCGTGTGGACAGTGGTCGTTGAAGCCAAAAAACACGACGACGTATCACGACGACGTATATTCGATTGATAATTCTCGATCACGTGGTGAAAAATGAACACGGAGCAAGTATGGTCGCCCTGTGGTCGCCTGCACGCCACCCGGGATCCCAGTGGCCACTGGGACTGACTGGCCGCGGCAGCCAAGTGCGCAGTGCTGCATATACCGTAAGCATTGTCGTTGGCCGCAGCGACCTGGTTGCCTAGTGCGTGGGCGCTCTAAGTAACTCGGAGCCCTGTAAAACAAATAATTTTCAGCCATTTGGCTTTAATTGAAACGTTTAAAAAAGCCAGTTTTCATAATTTTTTAATTGCGACAAAATGTGAGCTGCGTTGTACCGAAAAGTGACGTCATAATCCATAAAATAACCATATCTTCCCCCCTTTTTTTTTGGCGTGGAAAAAACTCACGCAAATTCCGCGCACATTTATTCAAGTTTCTTGTAATTCGTACAATATACGAAGCAAGCCGTTTGCATTAAAGACTGGCCTTGTGAGGATATACAATACACTAGTCAGAGAAAGAAAGAAAAGACAACTGTCCCCACTGGGACTCGAACCCAGGACTTCCCTTTTACTAGCCGGGCGCTCTACCCACTGCGCTACCAGGGCGGGTACTGGCTACAGGCTCCAGCCGAGCTAAGTAGCTGTTCTATCTTTCTCAGTGATGACCTAGAGATCACAAGGTCACACGCTTGAAAGGCTTGTTTGATAATGACTGGGAGCGAGGCTAGCTGCATTGAATGTAGCTGTTTTGGGCCTGTTGGCGTGTTGTAGCAGGATGAGCAAGTTTATTTGGTGTATTACGTTAACGTTTTGAGGCTTGGTTGATTGATTGTGTATGAGCCTTGGTATATTATTAGTGTTTGTATTTCCGACTTAGTTTTTGTAACCGTCCACTTAGTTGTAACCTACAGCATTACCTTTGACATTTTTGACCGAATCTGGTCACCGAATCTTCTGCAGGATATTGACCGGCTCGAAGATGTTCAACGCTGTTTTACTCGTAACCTTAATGGATATCGAAATTACATTGCGAACAAAAGGCTATCGATGGCCCATCTTGAACCCCTCGAACTGCGAAGGCTCAAAGCGGACCTCGTTTTGACATTCAACATCTTGCATGGACTGCTCTCAGTTGATGTGCCATTTTTCTCATTTGCAAATTGTAACCACTACACGGGGCCACTCACTTAAACTTAGCAAACCCGTTTCGCGCACAGATTGTAGGAAATTCTTCTTTACGTCATGTGTTGTCGGAGCTTGGAACTACCTTCCCAAAGTTGTTGTTATTGCACCCTCCGTGAGCGTGTTTAAAAGCCGTTTGGAAGAACATTCACTTGCTAGGTTTCTCAAACGAAATTACCATCCCTGACAATTCTCTCTTTTTTACAAGGAACGGATTTAGTGGCCAACGCCCTTCCATCATCCTGACCGTTAAAGGTCAAAGTTATATTTATTTATATTTATTTTTATGTAAAACAGCTGGAAAAGGTTTTTATTTTTCTTCTTCACGAAGCTGAAAGCTAACGTGGTAAAATTGACTTAATGGCAGTATTCAATTGGGTAACTACAAACTTTTTACCTATTATGAAATGCTTTAATTGTCGCAAAGCAACATGCCGTGATAAGAGTGCAGTCGAAATTTCATTTTCATCCCATGGCTAGTGCAGATGTTCTTAAATGAGTTAAACATTTTATAGCAGCGGTATGATATAAATTTATTGCAGCAATATACTTCTGCAATAAAGTTCTGTAAACTGCAGTAGGATACATCTCTGTGCAAAGGTCTCTCCGCTTTAAAGTTCGACTAGCGTAGTCGCTCGCTCATTCTTCGTTGTCCAGCTACGCCGAGTACATTTGTAGCAACTATGCAAATTTATGTAAAGAAGCAACAGATTTCCTAACTGAAATATTATTCTCTATGATCAGGGTCGATTAATCTTCTTTACTGCTTGTAATTGGTATACCCCTGTCATAGGGCGTTCAGAACAACTACATCATACATCTACGCAATTAAAATACTTGATGGGACCGTGAGACCCTCCGCTGACTAGGTTTGTGTTTGATTTTCTTCTAGGTTAATGATAAGTATGTTACAGTGGATGATTACGCTACAGTTTCTCGAAAATTAAGTTGTATACCCTGAGGCTTGATAAGTACTTTTCTCAAGTGTATAGCAAGCCTTGATGTGGACTTGGTGTGTACTCCAGATCCGTTCAAGAGAAATGGTAGCCTACTGAATGTTTTCTCCTTAGAAATGTCACGTGTTGTTGTCGGACTGACTAGCTCTGGGGGTTCATTAAATTTTCATTTGCTGAGTTAGTGCCTTGCCTGTTCCTCCGGGACTTAGTAACTTCGAACTTTCTCAAGATGTAAGTCAATCGCTAACCCCCAAAGGCCAACAGTGTATGTTGTTGTTGCTCTTCTATCTCTTGCGCATTTCGGAAAAGAAAGAGAGAACTGTATGTTTGGAAGCAAATTGAGCCTGTGGCCGAAGAATACATTGTTTCCAGACCACCACTGTAGAGGCTAAACATTAATGATTCAAAGTGCTTATTGGGTGTAGAAGTAGGCTGTTTCCACATCACATGTTCTGAATTCGGTGTTTCAGTTTACCAGACTTCCCTTTACCTGTTTCTGGCTGATTAGTGTGCAAAGGAAGGAAGTTAAAAAAAAAAAAGTACATGAATCATGCAGAAAATTAACGTTAGGCACATTTCACAACACGTGCAGCACCTGTTAGCGTCATTCTGGCTGTCGGTGTGAAACATCTGAAGAAAGGCTTGAAGCAACTATCGTGATGTTTGTTGCATCGAAACTTAACCTAAATTTATCGATAAAATTCAAATTTCATTAAAAGTGGGCAAAAATGATGGGCGCAGTTCCAGTCTGAAAAATTTCATTCCTACGTTAAAACCCAATGTATTTCGAAAATAGTGGTAGAGGGTACTAAACTACACTGCATCACAACTCTTCTGTAATATAATGGTTGTAAGCCAATAAGCTCCCTGAAATCAAAATTGCCCGAGTAATGCGGTAGTAGTGGAAAGAATTTATACTAATAGTTTGCCAGATAATCAGCACCCTTTTCAGATATTTACATGTACATATATTTTTAAATATATACTTTGGACCCTTATGGCATAAGAAGCATGCTGCTTGAACACATGTTTACTTATTTACGAGATGTTTACGAGATGTTTACGAGATGTTTTTGAAGGAGAAAAAAGTCTAGTAAAGGAGTGGGGAAAGCCCAAGGGTTCAAACCAGGTAACATCTTGACATTTTACTAGACTTTTTTCCTCCTTCAAAAACATCTGGTAATAAGTAAACATGTGTACAAGCAGCTTGCTTCTTATAGCCTAGGTCCGAAGCACTCATTGGCCAGAATACGTTTCGTAGCCACTGAAGGAGGCTATCTACACTGACTGGCAGTTCTGTTGCCAGATACTTTTTTTTCATTCACCACCGACATGGTCATCTTCTTCAGGGATCTGAGTGTAGGTCTGCCACTGCTAAGTCATAATATCGATCTGTAGTTAGGTCAACACGGAAGAGCTTCGCAATACCTACTTTTTGTAAAGTTTGTTTGAAGTAGTTCACATTAACACCCAGTGAAAATTAGCTACTTTTGCAGGACCATCAAGAAGAGCTTAAGTTAATCATCGTTCGCCATCCACATGATGTAATCTTGGACTAACTACTCTCTTCGAGATGGACGACTCACGTACGGCTACCTTCAAGCTCGAGTGTGTTCCGACCTTTTGCAGCTGCGATCGCAGCGCCACCTCGAAATCCGTCGGTGATGTGTTACCTTAGACCACCTCACTCGTGTCATGCAAGTAACGAGAGTTAAACGGGAAACCGGGAGAAACCTTCGGAAATAGTTTCGATCTCCCTTGAGGCAAGGTCTTGCTGCCTGTTCCCTAACTGTATCGAGCTCACGGGCTGTGTATGGTGGCTGTGGTAGATAACTCGTCCCTTTCAAAGAGATTAGTCAGTCCAAGATGTAATAGCCTATTGCAGTCCAGGCATGGTCGTTGTTGGTTCATGTTATAATATATTGGGAGAGTTTCCGAATATCCGTGTTGTACGTTACTTGTTTCTACCGCTGTCTTCAGCATTTCTTAACAAACCCTTATGTCGTCAAAACGGTAATGTTGCAAGTAATAGCTTCCACCGACTAAACTGGTTCAGAAATAAAACAGAAATCAAAATACGTTCATAAATATGCATATTTTTTTTAATTGTTAAAAAAAATCGCCCAAAGTCTAGGGTTCACTGATTTAGCAGCGATAACTTGCTCATTAGGCGATAGCAGCCTCGGCGGTAACCTACTCGTTAGGCCTTAACTAGCATGTTAGCAGCAACTTAGTGCACCATTCCACAATTTTACGTTTTTATTTATTAGTGTAGGTCCACTTGCGGCGTGTAGTCAGTAGGCGTTATAGATGCACAAGGGAAGCTAAAACTGAAATAGAATTAAGGACGGGAAAGCCAAAGGCTCACAAGAAATAACTAAATACAGATGCAAACCTATTTACGTTGCCTTTTGGACTTATATGTCAGACTGCCTGAGCGGGGAATCGAACCCAGGACCTTTGAAATCAAAGGCCAAGGTCCTACCGCTGAGCCAGACTGACACGGCCAAAAGGAAACATCCATAGGCAGCATTTAACACGTGCATATATACACGCTGGGCATATGTATATGTGCACGTGTTTGCCTATGGATGTTTCCTGTTGGCCGTGTCAGTCTGGCTCAGCGGTAGGACCTTGGCCTTTGATTTCAAAGGTCCTGGGTTCGATTCCCCGCTCAGGCAGTCTGACATATAAATCCAAAAGGCAACGTAAATAGGTTTGCATCTGTATTTACTGAAATAGAATGATGCAATGAGTGGTAAAAGAATTTCACCCCCCCCCCCCTCAGGGCCGTGCCGTGAGGGGGGGGGGGGGGGCACCAAAAATACTTACAGGGGTGCTGAATTATCTTTTTTAAATTCACTTTCACTGAGTAGTGCTCATAAGTAAATAAGAAAAAAAAAGTCAATAGATTCATCAATTTAGCATTAACCGTTATAGCGATAGGACGAATCAACAGGTGAAGGTGGTACTATACCGAAAAAAATCCTCACATTTTTTGGGAAAAGGTGCCCCCAATCCAGAACTGTAGTTGAGGGGGGTGTAGTCCAGTCAAAGAAGGCTCAAATTTGGCAAATGGTGGAATAAAATCCCAAAGTCTTGAAATTTTGCAAGGTTGTTCGGGGAGGTCTAGTAATGACTATATCAAAAGTCCTGATGATTTGGAGGTGAGCTGGCTTCGCTAGACCATAAAATACCCCGAAATAAGTCACTTTTTATTCGTTTCCGATAATATCTCGGAATCTGTGGGTCTTACCAGAAAACTGCTCCCTACAAAAGTTAAAGAGGACAAAATTTGCCACAAACGTGATTCTATACATTTTTTCTCTAGCATTAGTAGTTTACAAGATATTTAGCGTTCTAAATTTCAGAAATCTCAGTGATTGACAGAGATCTGCTATACGGGGTGCACATAGATTAGGTGGACCGACCTTAACGTCATTTAAGTTACTATATCAATCATATAACATCAAAGACTTATTTACCACTATACATATTTATTTGTTACATCAGGTTACTACATATAACATCGAATCGTAACTTCAAATACATATTTAATAACATCTAATTAAGTCAAAGTAAGCGTCCTCCTGAAGGTTATTGTCCACAGTTGGTGTCAGGCTATTCAAACAGTTACCATGGCAGTTGTTGCAGATAGCAGTGCAACTCACGCTTATTTTCCTGCACCCAAAATTGTTTCCACAACCTGTGGTGCATCTGCTAAATATGATGTTGAGGACAGCTTCAGGAGCAACAGCATCTTTGGCTGCAGTGACGTTCTGACTACACTCCCAACCCCAAATTGCAGCTGGTAGCTCATTTCCGATCTAGATTGTCACAGTACCTCTGCAAGTTGAGGGACGTTATTAGGATAAACTGTCTACTGACTCAAGAAAAATCTGTGTCCTGCCTCCGGTTCATCAGTTTCAATCTAATGAACATAAGGCCAGGCTGATCAATATGCCTTCCTCCAAACTAAATGGCAGAGGAGTACAATACCTTCAAAGACCTGATGATGCTGACAATCTAATTGTCAGGAGCGTCATCACCAAAGCGAGTGACAGTGACAATGTAACCATTGTTGGGGAAGATATAGCTCTAAATTTCTTCTTACAGCTCGAACAGCTACACACCGAAATATATTCTCCTATAAGGTCAGTAATAGAAAGGTAGGAACACAGGTATTATATTCAACCCAACAACCACAGAAGGCCCTCAAATATCTCATACTATTTGATCATGCATTCACAGGGTGCAACAAGACATAAGCTTCCTTCATGAAAGAGAAAGAAGTTGGTTACAAACTGCTGTTACAGCGTGAGGCATTGCGTTCAGTAGCAGATGCGTTCAACCACTCAACTTCCAAGTATTAACAAGTATCGGATGTAGATCACAGTTTTTCTCGACTCTGTATAGAGCTACTCCTACTACAACATCCCTCAACTTGCATACTATGCATAGGCACCATGACTTCACAAAGTCTGCCACCAACATGAAGTCGGAGCTACTATTCCTCCCTCCCTCAGAAGGTGTGGCTTTGCAATGCTTATTTCGTATTTTCAACCAACTGCAACTATGGATGGTTAATGAGTTACCAGCTAGCAGCACTTTAGGGTTGGGAGCCTAGCAGAATGGCAATTTTGTACCTACTGCAATCAAAGATGCTGTAGCTCATGAGGTTGTATCTACCTCATATTTTGCAGATACACTACATGGTGTGGAGACAAGTGTCGGTGCAAGAAAATAAGCACGAGTTCCACTGCTATACGCCATAACTGCCATGATGACTGTTTGAATAGCCTGACACAAACTGTTGAGGACAATAACCTTCAGGAGTGTTGACCGCGACTTGATTTGATATTACGATGCGATGTAATATATAGTAACCTGGTGTAGTAACTGCATATGTAGTAAATAAATATGTATAGCAGTAAATAAGTGTTTGGTGTTATATGATCGTGTACTAACTTAAATGAGGTTAGGGTGTATTCACCTGATCTATGTACACCACGTATAGTAGATGTCTGTCTATTTAAAAGATTTCTCAATTTTCGACCTCGAATATCTCGTAAACTACTGGTGCTAGAGAAAAAATGAAGAGCATCATTTTTGTGGTAAATCTTGTCCTCTTTAACGTTTATAGGGAACTTTTTTGGTAGGACTCACAGATTCCGAGATATTAACGGAAAACGAATGAATAGTCACCTTTTTTAGGGTATTTTACGGTCTAGCAAAGCCAGCTCACCTCCAAATCATCAGGACTTTTGATATAGTCTTTACTAGACCTTCCCAAACAACCTTACAAAGTTCCAAGACTTTGGGATTTCATTCCCCCTTATGTCCTATTTTGACTGGACTAGTAGTCAAATTATACTTTGCATCCCCCCGCCCATTTTTTGGCGATATCGGGGTGACATATCGTAGCATACGTCACCCCAACATATCTTAATCGAAATATTCGATACGGCTTATCCTTATTTGTAAACTAATTTTAATTAAAACTCTTCAGCTGTGAAATCAACATCACTGCCCATTCTTTGCTGGCCGTGACTACGTCCTCGTCTGTAACTTTATGGATGACGTCAGTATGTTCCAAGGGATGTGCGAAAACGAAAAGTTTATCGATGTAGGTGGCGTTTTTGGAAGCTATGAATAAGACATCGACGTCATTAAAATTGCATTACTTACGGTTCTTTGGCAGCTTGTGAATGGCTCTTCTCTTGTTTGCTCGACAAATAAAAACGAATTTTAATTAAAGGTCGACTTTAATGATATTAAAATAGGGGCAAGCGGGTGCACATCCCCTCCATGCACAGCTACTTATTGATGATTAATAAAATAGTAATTTTTAAAGCCTCTTGTGTTGTTGACTTTTTGAAAATTGGGAGCCACACGATTGTGAGATTAGTTTGCCTCAGGCCTGGGGAATGTTTTGGTCTGTATGGAGCATTCTGATTTGATTTAAAAGAATCACTTCCGAATGTACAATCACCGCTCTTCAGTTGTATTTGTTAATTTCAATTCTTTTAGTGTACTTTCCACTACAAAGTTCGGTTGCAGTGGGAATTTAAGGGACACTTGTCGAACGCAATTAGCTTTATTGACCCAACTGCACTTTACTGAAACATTGAGTTGCCAGTTTGTCCTAAGGGAGTGCAGAAATATATAAACTCAATGAAATGTATTGTATAAAATGAACAACAAGGAAACAGTACACAACAATATTTTCAAACATTGCTTCAACATGTTTCATTGTGGGCTATTTCCTTAATTTGTTTATTTTTGCGCAAAATTAGTTTTCAGTTTCTCCTAAGTGAAGGCAGCAATATATAAACAATTAAATGTATTATATACAATAAACAACTAGGATAATAACAGTACACACAATATTTTTAAACAATGCAGAGGAGGGGGGTGGGATTGAGGCCTAATGGCACGTCATTAGCTAAGTCATTGGTGCCAACCTCAGTCACAGTGCAGTTGTCCGGGTGACTATGGCGACAAGACGAGTACCAAACCTGGGCGGTGCCCTTGCAACTTAAGGTTTACCAAGCAGCAGGCAACCTTAGACAAAGAGTTGGGAAGGCATCTGAGGAAACAAGGCTAAAATTTCCTTTGAGATGACCAGAAAGGACCCCTTTTGTATTAGTATGTTCATTCCCAGTTATCCCAACATGACTCGGGATCCAGCAGAATAAAACAGTCTTCAGCTGGCCAGGCAAGCGGGGAAAGCCGAGCTTGGACTAGAAATGTCAAGGGGTTCCGAGAGTTGTACGATTCCAAGGAATCTAAGGCACTCGTGCAATTACTGAAGATGCGTTCCCTTCAACAGCCAGACAGAATGCCAAAAGCTCTCCCGAAAACACAGAATATTCTGATGAAAGGCTATGGGAAACGGTCACCCTCTCACACATTCAATCGCATGCAATGCCAACCTCTGACTTCAACACATCCGTGAAAATTCGACATACTGATAACAGAGCCAGCAGAACTCCTGCAAGTACAATGCTGGGTGGAGTGGAACTTTTTGGAAGGATTGGCAGACGAAATGTGAAACTGCCCAATGGCAGATTTATTGTAGCAAGAGCCCCACTAGGTGGGATTTGTATTGTGTATTTTAACGTGGTTTTTGTGACCAAGACATCAAATATATGCTGAAAATAAACATTTGCTGTTCGTTTTTATGTCTTTGTGGCTGTTAATTTGCCTATCAGGAGGCATTTTTTAATCTTGCATACCCTCGGTTGTAAATTAAATAATATTTTACAATTAAATAAATTAAAAAAAAAGTTCTCTCATTTAAAAAATTTTTTATTTGGTCATTACTAGGTGTAGTTCGTGAAGGAATTTGTAGGGAGCACCATTTATGCCAAAATTGTGAAGGACGATAAAGCAGCAATTTCAGAGAAAAAATACACAGAGTCGTACGTAGGTCTATAGAGATGTGAGATTGCTAAACTTGAGGCTTTAGAATGGGGGAAAAAATTAGGTGTTCCTCTAATTTATCATGCTTATTTATCTACGAATTGTGACATCCAAATTACAAATGTCACTGCTAAATACGCAACTTAATATTATTTGTGACAATAGCTTTGGCATTGGAGGTGTGCATCTTAAAACCTTCTTCGGCAATGGCGGGGAAATCAGCTCATTAGTAAATAAAAATACACCAGTTACCAGCTTACACTGGTGTCAACATTGTTTTAAACTGAAAATGCATAGTTATGACAATTCCTTTTGGAAGTTTACAGATAAGCCAACAGCAAAAAACATATTTTCCAAAACATTTGTTGGGTAGCAGTAATGATATTCACACACCATCACGAAACACACCAGCAAGAAACAAGTAAATTACAAAAAATTGCAATAAAATGAGAGTGCTAAACATTGTAAGATTGTTAAACTTGAGGCTTTCGAATGGGGAAAAAAATTGGGCGTTCCTCTAATTTATCATGCTTATGTATCTACGAATTGTGACATAACAAATTACAAATGCCACTGCCAAATACACAACTTAATATTATCTGTGACAGTAGCTTTGTCATTGGAGGCGTACGTCTTAAAACCTTCTTCGGCAATGGTGGGGAAATCGGCTAGTTAGTAAATAAAAATACACCAGTTACCAGCAAACACTGGCGTCAACATTGTTTCAAACTGAAAATGTATAATTATGACAACTCCTATTAGAAGTTTACAGATAACAGCCAACAGCGAAAAACATATTTACAAAAAAAATTGTTGGGTAGCAGTAATGATATTTACACACTATCACGAAACACATCAGCAAGAAACAAGTAAATAACGAAAAAATACAATAAAATGGAAGCTAATTAAAGAAATTTTCAGTTGCTAGAGGAATCCTCACTACCGGCAATTTCTGGGCGGGGGGGGGGGGGGGGCGCATTTTATGTTATAGCCATTGTGCTGGAAAATTTACTTTTCCGATGCCTTTCTTTCTCTTCCTAAATTAAAACCTTTGCATGGAGGGCATGTAGCATAACTGTTCTCCGCCTCTACCTTCTAGTACATACACTTCTCCGAAGAGACAGTTGAATTTGAACGCAATAAATGTTCATTTAAACTTTCTGTAACTGCCAAGACCTAATTGACCAAAAATATACAAATATACGTGTATATATATATATATATATAGCTCCGACAACAAGACGTCATCGATATAAACAAGACGACATTGATGCTGTCTTTAGGCTAGAATATCTCTTAAAGATGTTGGGTTCTAAAGGGTTGTCGACAGTTCTCTGTTTGTGGCACGATGAATTTGTGCACGTGACTTTTGTGTTTCCTTCCCATTTCGCACAAGGTTCGCGCGCTAGCAGCAACGAGAACCAAGTGAACAATACCGAATGGCCTATTGTGGCCACATTGCAACAAGCTTTTGCACTTAGGATCTTCCGTCTGGAAAGAGAATGCTTTAGCCTAGAAAACTAGAAAGAATAGTGTTCGAGGGTGAAGTGTTCAAGTTCTGATAATGGTAAATTCGTTCATTCTTTTAAAAAACTTAAGTTGTGCAATGAAAAAATGTGATAAGACTTGAGCAACCAGAAGAAAAAATGGACAGTGTCGTCGGGATAGTTGGAGCAACAAAGAAGAATGATCTAGAGTACTGTGAGATCCTTCTGGCACCTCTAAATTAGCTCTGTACGATTTTGGTTGACCTGGCTTCTCCCCTACCCTTTCTCCTCCTGACCAGTGAAGATGTTGAATCTGTAGCAGAAAATGATCTTAACTCTTCGCTTTGTTGCATTCAAACCTAGCAAGCGACAAAAAGAGTTTTGGGCAAGAATTCTGTTCTTAATTTGCTGGAATGTTTTAGTCTTTCCAGGGGCTGTTGCTTAATCAGTACACTGTAAATTTCTGGTTATTAATCATATAAAAAAATAGGTCACCTCTAATTTCCACATTTTTGCCAACGTGAGTGGAAATAAAAAAAAAAAAACTCTTGGATGAGCATGGTTTTGTAAAGAAACCAATTCAAACCATAAATGAATAAAAACATGTAATCCTTAAGCTGATACACAGACTGCATAGAAAAAAACGTGCATACTATTTTTTTTACATTGTAAGGTTCCGTGGGGAAATCAGGTTTGACGTATAGAAAATAGCGAATCAAAAAACATACATGGTTATGTTTTCAGTACTCATCTAACGAGTAGAATTCTCAAAAATATTTTGCTCATTCATGAGTTGCGTTTCTAGTTCTGAAAAGTTGCAGACTGTGAAGCACGAGGTAGCTTTTCTGATTGGGAGTATAACGAGGGATGGGGTTTTACAGTAATCGTCCTTAATGAGTTAGATATAACAGAGTTATACATTTCCCGTTTGGTTTATGTGTCAGTCCAAAAAATTTTGTAAGAAACAGTAATCTGTTGGTCTTAAGAATTGTCGGTTTTCCATGTCCATTTACAACATATTGGATTTTTAAAGTTTTGTAACGTTAATTCATCGCTCTGGCTAACAGTTGCTACTTTCCTTGGAAACCAATGCGGCAAGTAGGCCTGTTGCTATCTAATTCGACTGAAATGCATCAAATTGTGTATTTATTGCTAGCAAAACAGAAACCACAACCACCACGAATTTTTTGCTGAAGTGGTGTTCTTTATTAGCATTGAAGTTAAAAAGCACTTGTAGATACAATCAATGTTTAAAACCTAAAAAGTGCACAACATTAAAACGTGCTTGACATTTCGAGTCCGCATCGACTCATTTTCAAGAGCAAATAAAAACATGAAAAAACAAATTTTCTAGGTCAGTGGTGCCCACAGGGGGGGGGGGGAGTGAGCAGCAACTCCTCACTGGCATTTTGGGGGTGGGAAAATATCGATATGTTTATTATGTAACAACAGCACACCACCATTCACCACAACACAATATGACCCGTCAACAGTCAACACAACACATAAATCCAGAAAAAAAATGTTTTAGTTTATAATTTTATGCACAGATGAATATTGATTGAAAATGAAACAGAACAGTAGGTGCTGTTGTTGCACCCGACTATTAGGAACCGGTCATTATTTAACGCCAGGGTGGGTGGGTGGGGGGGGGGGGGCATTTGATATTAATAATAATAATAATAAAAATTTAACCACTAGGAAGCGGTCAAGTTAAGGGTTTAGGAGCTGAGAAGCCTGAACAAGTGTAATGGGTCTACATCTTTTATGTGGAGACGTGTTGTTCAGGTCTTTTTAGAAACCAGCTAAGTGATGCTGAATTCAGGCGTCGTCGGAAGATGGCAGCATTGTTACTCGAAATGGCTGCCTCAGAAAGGGAATTCCATGCTGGGATCATCCGTACTGCAAGAAGCTTCGCCTACACTCAGTTCTTGCTAACGGGAGCGACAGTTTCATGGAATGTCCGTGGGTAGAGAGTAGGTTACAACGATCAAATAGGGGAAGTTCAACTTTTTCGAAACC
>JAHWFP010119700.1:30418-48166 GCA_023313725.1 Lithobius niger | reverse complement strand
TCGTAATAAACTACTTACTTATACTTATAAACTAAAAAAAACTCAGAACGTTTTAAGAAAGGTTTTAAGCGGTGCTTGTTTGTCTCATGATTTCCACAAAGCCATCTGGTCGTGCTGAAGGTTGGATGTGCTTTGGAACGTTCTGTTGAGTTTGTTAAGATTTGAGTGTAGTTTTGGAAGGTTTGGATGGCCAACGAAACATCACGACGTGCGCTTGACGTCAAATGCGAAGCCAAACGTCTCTAACGCTCGCGAGTTTTACAAGTTTCGATGGGTGGTCTCAGTAGGTAGCAAACTGCACTTGTGAAAGACACATTTGTGGGTGAACTTCACTTAGAGGATCTACATCATCAAGGACGGATGATTTGCGTGTGTGTTTGTGTGTTTGTAAGTCTACTCCTCTGGAACCAAAGCAGGTACAAAGATGGGAGTAGGACCAAACGAAAGATATTTAAATTGCGCTCAGTATAGGCCTATTTTCATCGCTGTAACTTGATATTATGACTATAAAATAAGCGAAAGAACCTGAAAAAATAACGTCTTGATGGTTGTTCATGATGTCATAGTTTGTTCTCGAGCGAAGAGAGAGGATCTGGAAAAGGATGCACAGGAAAAATAACCTAAAAGGACGACGTATTTTTCCACCACATACAGATCTTAAAATTGGTTTTGTATTAACTGACTTGTTGCATGGAAAAATCAAAACATTAGATTTGGTTTTCAAACGGTGTCAAACAGTCGTGTTTCTGAAGCACGAAGGTTCGTGGATTGAACGAGCAAACTGAGCGATTTCCACGTAAACTAAACCTTTTCAATGTGTGTTTCGCTTTGCTTTATCAATCTTTCATCTCTCACCTTCGTAGGAGATTACTTCTGGAGGAGAATAAGACGTACAAACGTGCAAACAAACAAATCGTATGTTTGTAATGATGTAGGTGAAATGAAGATGTGCTGAGGACTGTGACGAACGAACTGTGAGCAACATTTGCAATTATTTTGCGTTAAAATAATCAGTACATCGAAAAAATCGGTACAATAATCAGTACATAGAAATTACATGAATCATGGATTGTCTTGAAGCTATTAGTTACGCACTGAGATTATCTGGAGAAGGGTACACGCAAAAAATAACCTAAACGGACAACATATTTTGCAACGTAACAAATACAGATGATTGTGTATCAACTGACTTGATGCATAGAAACCTGGTTTTAAAAGGGTGCCAAACATTCGTGTTTCTGAAGCACAGTGGTCGGATTGAGCGAGTAGGACGAGCTATTTCCTCGTAAAGTAAACTTTTTCAATGTGTGTTTCGCTTTGCTCTCTCAATCTTTCATCTCTCACCTTCATAGGGGATTACTTCTGGAGGAGAAGACGTACAAATGTGCAAAGAAACAAATCGTTTGTTTTGAATGATATAGATGAAATGCAGGCGCGCTTAGGAATGTGATGAACGAGATGTAAGCAATAATTACAATTAGTTTGCGTCGAAATAATCAGCACATGATTTTGTGATGCTCTAGGAATCAAAGAAATTACTGGAAGCATGGATCGACGCGCACGTAGTTCTCGGATGGCCAGACTGTTGGAATGATTTACGGTTATCATTCGTTTATGCAATGAAGCCTTACGAAAAACGCGTACTGCACTCTGACCATTTGCTTGATCGTTTTAGACGTGAAATGTCTGTCAGCAGCACAAGAGTTGCAGCATGAAAGCTCCTCGAGCGTAGCGAGACGACGTGGAATGAGCGAGCGACTCCGCTAGTCTGTTATTAGAGCAAAGGATGATAGGAGTGAATTATTTTCTAACTACCATAATTCAAGGCTCGTTGAATTTCGTAAGAAATTTTGTTCAAGTTGTAACTTGATATAAACCTTACTCGCTTAGGAAGTTTGTTCAACATCGAGTCAACCTTCTTGAACTTGTCTTTATAATTTTACGTTAATGTTTTTTACAGTTACATAGTTTTTAAATGGTTTCTTACATGTAATCCTGTTTTTTTAAGTGTTAGAATTTATCCTGTGGTTTTGCTTTTGGTTTTTTTTTTTTTCGTGAACCTGAAGTTGAGGAGAGATTATTGCATTAACTTTTATCTTGGCGGCAGAAAAATCACAAGGCGATGGATAAATGCTAGAACTATCCATTGGCCGGAAGGCCACTTTATGCATCAAACCTTTCTGATACTTATCCGCCCACATGCGAGCATCGGCTCTTGTGGGATGTGTGTGTTTGTCACTTGCATTTTCTTTGCAAATTGCTCATACAATTAACTAAACTGAACTCTCTACAGGTCGCTATTGTCATTGATCATTTGGTGAGGTTAGATAAGTTAAGTCTAATCGAGATTCAGGAAGCAGGATGCCATTGTTTCACGTTATGAGTATGTTTCTTAAAGTTCACGCACCCGTATATTCATATATTCAGGTAATTATGTATTATAGAGCACATTATTCAAACATTCATTCACTATTCACACATTTCTTTTTATATTTCATTTTTTCTGTCTAGTTTCTTTTCTGTCTAGGCATCCATTTGGACCCATCTGGGTCACCTGACCCACATGAATGCAGCTAAGTTGAATGCAACAAGCACATTGACATAGTCTGATTTAATATACTGAGGGTAGCCCTTCGTCCTCCAACAGACGCAAACAAAATTTCAAAATGTATGAGATGTAGTAAAATTAACAAATAAATAATCAACGAGTTCATCGTTTCAGAGCCCTGGAGGTAATCTTTAGAGATTTAATTAAAGATTCGTTGAGTGTACCTGAGAGTCAGGAAATTTAAGGATAAAAAGGTGAAAGTTAGAAGACTTAGGATTTAAAAAATAAAGATGGTGGTGATGATTCTAAAACTTGAGGCAGCTCTAGATAAATGTAGAATTTTAGGTGAGGAATTTAACTAACTAAACTCACAAAGGCCTTATCACTCATCCCCTAGCTTAACCCGTTTATGAAAAAATCTCCAATTCTAATGACAAAAGGTAAATCCAGGGTAGATCCCCCCCCCCCAGGAATGTTTGGATTTTTCTATAATAATGTGTGTGCATGGAAGTGTTTACACGTTCATAAAATGTTGTGTCAAGAGATAAAACATGTTGAAGATGTTTCCTTTCTACTCTGCTTTATATTTTCTTTTTGGGGGTGGGTGGGGTTGGGGGATTCCGTTTATACTAACGAATAAAGATTATTAGTTTGAAACGTCAGCCATACTCCTGTATGCTTGTAATTTTCTGTAAATAATAATAACGTCTCCTTGGAGACCCCCCCCCCACTCTAGATCTCTCCTTACATTGGTTCTCGTGGCAATAGTTATTTCCCAACTCCCTCGCACCATCGTTTCGGTGACAACACATTATAATTCAATGTCGTGTCTGACTACACATTAGATTTAATATGTTTCCGAATAACGTGAGTGTACCAGTTTTATTTCGTACTGTAAAAAACGAAATTGTCGAATTAACATCTTCTTCACCTGTTAAGGTTATCTCGGGTGGAGAAGGACAATTTTGCTAGGAAATACGTAGGATCTTTTACATGCCACAGTCGACATGAGCAGGAGTGCATTTACAAGCCCTTCTCTTCCAGAATGTACAGGGGTGGGTGGAGGTCGGGATTGAAGCGGGGACTTTTGGCTTAAGAGACGGTCGTGTTATCCGTTGAGCCACCCTGACCCCCCAGAACAAGAACATTTTTAAATATTCCATATATATGTATAAATGGAATAAACTGGGTAATCGCCAAGTTGTGATCCATAGATGCTTTAATACCCTGAACGAAGAGTCATGATCCGTAGTTGATGTGGTAAGGGAGTCACTAAGAAAGCGATGCCATTGGAAAATAGTATCATGGGCATTCCATTAGTAAACTAAATATACATCACAAACCACTGGAAATAAATAAACCTTTATGGAAGAAAGACCCATTACCAATGCAGAAAATAAAACAACAGGACTAGAGGAAAAAATATTGGGAACCGAGTGGCATCCTATCCGTTTGCTCAGGCATGCAGGAAAGGATAGCACGCCACTCAGAGGTCGCAAACTGCCATTTTTTGTGCTACTTAACAGTAGTTTCTGTGATTTTGGTCCGATTTTTATTCTAGTTTTGCACTGGAATGAATCTTTGTCCTTTTCAAGCTTTGATTCATTCCTGCGGAGTGCTTAAAAACTTAATGGACTTAGCTAAAAGACTTAATGGCTTAAGTTAAAGCACATTAAGCGCCTAAAAATTTATTCTAGTTTTGCACTTTTAACGAATCTTCATCCTCTACAGGGTTCCGATTAATTCCCGTGGAGTGCTTGAAAACTTAATGACCTCGATAGTATAGCCTACTTGGCAACTTCCAACTTGCTTGTTCATTGTCCAATCAATGACTTAGCCTTGTCCTAACCCCATTACCTATACAAGGTCTAAAAAAAGAGTAAAATTACCTAATAGCCTTGTTTTTTGCTCTCTATCCCATTTTGAAGATGAAAGTTACTATTTCTTTGCTGGTTTAGAAGATCATGTGGGTATATCTAACGTCATAAATTTAGGAACCCTCTTCCCTTTATCCGAACTCGCAGTCCTGTGAATCCCCTTTCCCCCCTGTGACGACATTTGTGTAGGGGAGACCGGGGACAATTGTAACACGGGACAGTTGTAACACGCTTAATTTCTCAGGGATGATACTAGATAGCGGGACATGACTGGACATGTGTGTGTGTCCGACGCTGTTGACTATCTTCTCCCCGACCAGCGTCATTCTAGCTTCGTCCCAACGACTTCCACAAACGAAAATCTATTTTTGAACAATGAAAGTAAACAATTGACACTCACGAAAATAAGTGATTGCTCCGTATTGTTTAGATTTGCTGGAATATATTAAAGATTGTTGTAAGCGCTGAACCTAGCTTTAAGGCCTGCCAACAGTGCTCAGTTCTATCCCACATGGTTTGGGGGTCAGGAAGGTTTCTGCAATGGCCAGCCGATATGGGGCCAGTTGTAACATGACGTTTCAACTGATCCCCACTTCAAAATTCGTTGCAAAATTGACTGTCAAACCAAGCGAAAAATGCAGTCTTTGGTGATACGTCTTCTGACGACGAGGACTCTTCTGGCAAGCAATACAAAGGATATATGTATCCACTGAATGCAAAAACTTAGGCACACGAAGCTCGCCGTAACTGTGAATCGGGACTAACCAAATCATGCGTTATAGCTTACCTGTTATCCTTCAAAAATTGTATTTTATTAATGTGGTCGTTAGCAGTTATTCATTTCTTTTCGTTCTATCAGCGTATAAAATGTTTAAAAGTGCAACAAAGCTATTGTTACAATTGACCCCACAGTGTGTTACAACTGTCCCTTCAACAGGGGTCAATTTGTAACATCTGCATTACTCAACAAAATTAGGTTTTTTCCCCACAAGTAAACTTAATTAAAGTGAAAAGAAAATTCGTGAGCACAGCAGAGATATGTAGCTTTCGTATGTGCTTGAGTATATTTTTTGATCACGAATAGTATGGTCACAAAAAATTCCTGAGTGAAAAATGTTACAACGGTCCCCGGTATCCCCTACGGCGCGTTCCCTAAGCTGCTCGTCGTTCTAAGGTGCCCATGTCACTTCTACATGCTTGGTTGTGACCTTTGCCCTAGGAGTGCCTGAAGTAACAGCCACTTTCTTTACTGCTGTACTAAAACTGTAGTAACTACTTAAGAAAGTTCTGTAGCATTTCACACGTACGCAAGAAGTCTTGTCTTCTTTGCTTCTTTCTAAACTTAAGTTCATTTCTTATTTCGGCAGTGAACAAAACAATGACGACTAGAGGTCTTCCCCCCCCCCCCCTTGCATTGTAAAAGTTTATTTCGTGCTGGTTATTACAGTTTCACGCACGCCTTAACTTTTCGAATACAGAGGGTAACTGAAAAAAAAATGGTGACATTTGAACAGACTACAAGTCGTTGTGCATGTTCCTTTTAAGTCGGTTCCTCGTTATTTCCCCCTTTCAAGTCAGCGCTAAAATCCAAGTTTTTCCGCGAACGTATTAATTCCTTTTTTCGTTCCCCGTCGTCGCAAAACAGTGAATCGGGTTTAATTCGGAAAAGCCTCAACTCCATTTCGTAGGGGGGTTACAGTCGGCTGCGAAGAGTGGTGAAAGTCGTAAAATCCCCCAGCGACAAAACGTTAGTATGTTATGTTGGGTGCTAAGGGTGCTGTTAGTGTAGCGGGTTCGGTGTAACAAAAGGAAACCCGCACGAGGCGTCGGTTATGGGGGCATTAAATCCCCGACGCAGCTCCTTGGGTCTGACACCCCCCAATTTTCATGGTAATGCCCCGATTTTATAGCCCTGTAAGTATCGTTTTAATAACGAGTTTACAAATGCGTCGTGTGGGAGGAAGCGGGCGGGGATAGAGTAGCTCTTAATTATTTTATGGTTCTGCATAAGAAACATTGCAGGTCGGCCGTATTTGTCCCTCCCCCTTCCTTTCCTTGCCCCCACCCCCTCTCCACATCACAACTCTCAGCCCTTCTCTGTGCCTATCGATGTTACCCACAACGCACACACTCAAGAACATGAAAGCCAAAGCAGTGAAGATAGGGTGCTGAATTAACGGTATGGTTGTCTAGAAAAATATGGGACTCTCTTTGCAGAAAAAAATTCCTTTGTTTTATTATTTGAACTCTAAGTTTAATTCTACGACTCACGGTGATCGAAAGTTATCGCTCTCTCGTTGTAATCACGCAAATTGGGACGAAATTTGATGGCAGATCTTGTCTTAATCTTTAAATCCAGTCTTTACATTGGTGATCTTATAGAACGGAAACCAGTTTTTACTAAAATGGAAGTCTTAGAGAGAGAGAAATGGACATTTATTTTACTTTGGTGAGATACGATAGAAGAAGAAAAAAACATTGCGTAAGACTTGATAGTCTTTTCAAAACCAACACGCAAACAGCAGTGAAACAGTAACTAGTAGGGGGGGGGGGCAAAGAGGCGAGTCGTCCCCTCTGTAAAGTTTTGAAGGCTCATTCGGCAAATGGGTCAAGTCACTTTTTGCGTAGCTGAAAATATCAGTACGAAAACTGAAAGATGTACAATACAATTTTTTTATGCGTATGATGCAGTCAGCAAAACTGATTTTATGAAAATGCTTCCAATTGCACTTTACATGGCCAGAATATGCCGGAAAATAGCAAAAATGCGTTAGCTTCCGGGGCCCGCTGGGGGAGCTCACAGTGCTCCCCAACACCCCCTAGCTGTTCTTAGTTTCTCCCTCCACATCATTCGGCTAAATGGCTAGCGTTGCCCCTCAGTTTAAAATCTAAGTTACGCCACTGGGCGAACGGACATTATGGTTACAAATTTTAAAATAATTAGCAAATGGGGTATTTACGGTAAATTTAGAGAAACAAAAATAAAAAAAATAATCTTTAAGCAATGAGTAAAGAATTTCGTGAAAACAAGTGTAAACATAAAATAGGAGGTGAAAGTAGGAAGACAAGGAAAGAACAAAACTGGACGAGAGTGACAGAACGCGATAAGGGGACAGGAGAGAAAGGGAAGTGAACTAAAATAAAATCCAGTCTCTATGGAAGGCTGAATCTGAAGTTGATATCCACTGACCCGCCAACTGACCCACCCAATCTCCGGTCACAACTAACAAGACCTAGACAAGATTTAGATTAGGGGTTTGAATAACATCTCTGTAATGTGTGGTGCAGTGGCAACCCGGACCACTGCACTGTGACTGAGGTTGGCGCTAATGACCAAGTTGTCGACGCGCCATTAAGCCTCAATCCCTCCCCCCCCCCTCACAACTAACAGGCGAAATTCGTGGTCGTCAAATGGAGCTTGATTGAATAATATACTAAAGAATTTGCTAAAGAGATACGTGGCTTGATTAAAGGACGTTTTGCTACAGGGCGAACACCGTGAAATCACTGAAAAAATGTAAAAATTGTTCGGTGAATGTCAGACTGAATCACTTCATCAATTCATCTCGTTGACTCGAGTGACTCGAGTGTATCTCGTTGACTTCTAGCTTATGCTATAAAATATATTTTTTTGCTTGACAACGGGATGATAAATCCCGAAACGTCGCATTTTATTGTATACATGTGCACTTGCTGGCTTTTTTAAACGTAAACTACTTTTAGTGTTTTTATTCTGTCAATTCATACAACACAAGCAGTCAAGAAGCAACCATATACACTACTTCAAAAATTGTGTCATTCAGCTGGCGTAAGTAAGAACACACCAAAAAAAAAACCCTGTCAAAAAAACTAATCAACATGAACTGGAGTGAATAATGGCAGGTCCAACTTCATGTTGATTACCTTTCTTGCCTCGTTTTTGTTCTCATTTATACTAATTGGATCGCAGGCTCTTGTGTTAAACGGTCTGATCGCAGGTTGCAATATGGTATTGTCACCAATTCTGTATTTAATCATCTTTTTTTTACGATGTTCCCCTGGGAATAAATCGGTTTTACGTGTGAGGTAAGCGAAACCTCCGTTTGTTGACAGAAAAAAAAAACAGTATAAACACAAAGCGTCTTCTGACATACTGGCGAAGTTGGCTATGTGTTGCAGAACACAATGTGACAAAATCCCAAAATAATCTGGGCAATGACTTCGTCACTTTGAGAAAGAAAATCGCTAGCTCATTTGTGAAAAATTGTCAGATAATAGTACAGTAAGACACATTTATAACGTGCACAGTTGTGGCTAAGCTTTAATAATACACGGATTACAGTGTACAACAGCTTAGATTAAAGGTGCATATGTGATGTTTTGTGGGTAAATTCTTCATTAACGACTATGGATGTTGCTAATTAAAATATGCTCCAGATGGCCGCCATGCTGTTTGCAACACTTCCTCAATCGACTTAGGAAATTATCCATCACCTTTTGCAATGTGAAAACTGTGATTTGTTGATTTCGTGTTGAATATAGGTCTTCAGTTCGTCTGTAGTGCTTGGTTTCGGATGGTACAAACGGCCTTTAAGATATTTCCACAAAAGTAGTTGCAGGGATTAAGGTAACGGCTTCTTCGTGGCCAGATGTTGACAGTGCAGCGTGAGATGAGGGGCTAAGGTTCGGTTTCGTTTGTGATTTCTTATGCATCCAGACGTTTTACATTTGAACACTAATCTCTGGATGGTTGGTCGGGACGGAGTTTTCAGTACTTTGACTCGAAATTGTTTGGCATATGCTCGGCGCGTGGCGATGATTGACTTTATTTCATTAATTCAGTGTCATCAATCCAAACTCGCTGCTTGATTGAGTGAACGTCAGCCATGATGCGTGCAGCGATACTCTTGTATCGTGTCTTTTTTCGCCTTATAATTTTACTCTCAACCCAGTGCAGCTAAAAACTTCACAAAACACACTTTCCGTTGCTGTATAGAGCAGTGACATTTGCCGCCATATTGGTACCAGATTGGCACCAGTATGGGTTTTGGAGGGCATAACTACAAGGTGCACTACATAAAAATGGAGGAGAAAACAACGGAAGAAAGCATTTCTTAGGCTTAAAATAACGTGGTTTTCTCCAACAACAAAAATCGCGCGTTTTAGGTCTAAGAAAGCACTCTTCACAGCATCGGCTTCAGTATGACGCTCTTCTGTTTCTCTCTGCAGTGCCCCTTGCAGCTAATCCATTAAGGCTCCAGCATAGAGTTATATACAATAATACTACGTCGTGTCACTGCTCTATTATTATGAAATCTGCGATAGCAGGCTTAGTCTCAGAGATCATTTGAAATGATTACATTATAAATGTATCATACTGTATAAATTCAGACTGTAAGAATGTGTGTGCTAAAGAAATGCTATAGTCCAACTTCACTAATATGACTACGTAATTTCCAGCACACCAGGCGATGTGCACAATCAGTGGACTGGTTAAGCAGATGATCGCAATAGTTTACTGATTAGGAATGCCCAATCATTTGCATCATTCTGCATTCGTAGGACAAGAATTACTCAACTATTGCAATACCTTATAATCCAAGTTCAAAGCTGTGGCAAATGAATAATTAAAAAAAATTACCTGTATATTAATAAACATCAGAAAACAAAAACGAATCGTTTGATGTTTAAGGTAAGGTTTAACTGATCCGAAGTCAAAACAACAAAGGTACACAAATTTACTTTCCTGTAAGGTTCAGACGATGCAATGTACTGTTTTGTACGTGAAACCTTACTTCTGATTTCAAATGTTCTTGCCATTTTTATTTTTTCACACGATATACCAGCTAATGATTGGTGCGTTATACTTAGCTATATGAATCGCTGTAAATGGTAAAAAAAAACTAATCTTCTTAGTGCCTAGCACAACTCTACAGGTATTTCTGAGGCACCCAGGCCCTACAAGATGACGCTGGGAGGGGAAGCCGCTAAGAAGCGCCCCTTAAGGAACTTCACTGTAATGCTAGGGTGGCGGGCAGTTGTCTCGCAAGACATGCCCGCACACGTGACTTTTCTCTCTTTTCGTCATTCTACTCGCCCTATAAATACGGCAGTAAAACGACGAACGGTATCAGAAGGTTGAGAACCACACACGAGGAAGCTGTGTGGGCTAGACTTCTTAGCAAACAAACCCAAACGACGTTAACATCGGGATTCAAAGTTGCCGCAGACGAGACGTCTAAAGCGGGGAACAAAACCTGACCTAGTCTGGTTCGCTGACGCCTCCTGACGTTTACGCAACCACTCGCTTTTGCAATCTCGCAGCTAGAAGCTAGAAATCATCTCAAATCCCAACATGGCGGCGGTTTTATGGCTGTCGCCTCGCAACGAAAACAGCAAATAACATGAGTTCAGAAGCGTTTGGGAAAATTGTTTCGTCATGAGGAATTCTTTTTATTATTGGCACGGATTATAAGACTGCAAGTATTTACTCAAACGATGTCGGATTTAGCTAATCCATTTAGCGTTGTTACCATGGCAATATCACCTTTGCCATCGCGATTGAGTTCTAGCTGCGAGAATGCAAAGGCGAGTCGCTGCGTAAACGCGCCCTTAGTCTCAGTATGTTCTTGCCGTAACCATTAAGCGCGGGCAACACACCGTCGCAATTCAGGGTTCGTACAAGTCGTTGAAAACCTGGAAATACCCTGCAAAGTAATAATGAAATTCCACGCATGGGAAAGTGCTTGAATATCGGGAAAAATTATGTATATCACCAGTAGGGTAATGAAGAGAAAGTAGGGATTGACTGAAGAACACTGAAACAATTGGCCCAGAAAGAAGTCGATTTTGTAACCGCACATTGTTCTTTCTGTGTTTCGGCATCAAAGGTTTTGAAAGTTGGGCTATGGTGATAATAGTTGAATACAGCAGTAAGGTTTTCACGTGGACTAAACAGTACAGCAACACTGCAGTATCTGAAACCATACAGGAAAGTTAATTTGTGTTTGTGTGCTATCTTGACTTGACGGGTCAGTTAAATCTTACCTCAAATGATTCGTCTTTGTTTTCTAATTCGTGATACTTTTGACATACTACCAAGTTGGTTGGTTGGTTGCTTTTAATTCCTGATCACCTTACAGCTTTGAATTTTATTCATACTCCTAAATAAATTAACATTTGAGGCAGTTTCTTGAGAAGTTATCTATAGAACTAATTTAATTTCTGTATCCCTTTCATCTTATATTCAATTTTAAGGGCTGCGGATTTGGTAAGCAAGTGTGTTTGTGTGTGCGCGTATTTGTGTGGGTGTGTGTTTGTGTGCACTGGGATCATTCTTAATAAATTTTGCGTAAACAGCTGCAGTGTTTTCATTATAAATTAAGCCCCCAGGGTGTTTATGTTTAGGAAGTTCTCTGACCTTCTGTACAACTTTCATCATTCGAGCTTCGCCACATTTGTTGTTGCGGACATGAAGGGCTTAACTGATTTTCTTTAATCCTTCAAAGCGTATTGATAATCCAGATTGCGTAACGGTTTTATAGAGTTTGTTCACACAGCATTAGCGGTGAACAAACTCTGTTACTCGTCATATTTGGGAAGCAAACAATAGCTCAGTAACCATTCCTTAAATTGAAGAAGACTTTGATGGCGACATTAATCAGTAAACAGCTTTGATAACTTGTATGGAGCACTGATAATTCGTATTGGGCATTCAGAAAGCATCTCATAACATAAAATCAGAAGCGACATTAAAGAGACACCGTAGGGCTCAACGGGGTGTCCTTGATAAAATTACCGCATGTTCCATCTCTCATTCTTGGTCGTGATCCCACACGGCCACATGACTGACTGATCGTAACTATTTTCTGGGTTACCTCACTTTAAAATATGCTCTGTAGGTTTAACCTAATAGGCAACTGCCAAAAAATACCCTTCGTGCAACAATTAGTCCCGGATGCGACACCTCCGCGTGTAACAGCGTTTCACGAGCGTGGAGCGGTGAAGCAAGTGGCTACTTAAGCCAAGGCCGACTGCGATAAAAATCGCTTGTTTCTCCTCCTTACCAACGTCAGCACACCTGATTCCCAGAAAATTGATACAATTTAGTGGTGCGATGTGAGGGCGGGTTTATGCAACGACAATTTTCTCGTTTACTAGCTTTTACTTGGCTAATGCTAAATCTGCTTGCTGCTTCTCGCCTTTACCGAAGAATGTGGCTTTCAAGTTGTCTCTACGTAGTAACCATGGCAACAACGCGGACGCAAATCTCCTCCTCGTGCCTCGCGACATGACGTATGACGCGTGCAACATGACAGCATCGATTTATGACAACTAGAAAACAATTTTTACTGCCGTACAAGACGACGGACAGATTTCTGAATGCCGGTATTCGATGGTTTGTCCTCGATTCGACAACCCCGAAATGGACGCCATGTTGGATTTTGAATTCTCACTGCTAGAAGCTGTTTTTTTTCCAGCGAGAATAGCAAATTTTGGAAATAGCGTGAAATGGCAACAATGTTGTAGCAATGTTTAAAGTCACTGTTGCACTTTGTTCTTTATCCGTGTTCTTATTTATAATACAGTTAATTTGTTGCCTATTACCGCATTCATTTAATAGAAACGGGAAAATTAATTGTTGCCTAGCAAATAGCGTTCGGCCAGCGAGAAGGCTTCGTTGCGTAAACACGCCCTAAGGCTCTGGCGATGTTGGATCAACTATCCTGATGTCGGAAAACGAAACCCACAGTTTCTCTTTCAGACGACCTTGGGACATGGGATGGAATATGAAGCGATAGTTACAACATAGTCACTATGCATTAATTAGCTATTGATAAAGCTATTGTATCAGCTCAAGCTCGTCAGAAGGTAGTCGCAATGTTGTCTCCACCTTTCTAGCGCCCTTAAACTACTTTACAGGCCATCTTTCACCTCTAGAAAAGGATTTTTAATTAATGTTGGAAAAGTCTGGAAGCCTCAATTCTCAGTTCATCTTTTGGACACAACTCTGCCTCACTTCCTCCATTCTTCCAGCTTTTAGATATCAGAACTATCTGCCCCTACTTTGAATTTGAACCAGTATCCATTTTGTAACACCCGCATGAATGATAGAATAAACATAGTTCAACAAAACTCAGGGCTGTTCCTTGCACTAATAGGCGACCTGATACCTGATTGTAGGCTACCACAGGTGCACAACCGGTTAGCAGGCCACTTACACACCATTATTGCAAGGAACAGCCCTGGGTTTTGTTGAACTATGTTTATTCTATCATTCATGCGGGTGTTACAAAATGGATACTGGTTCAAGGTTCAAAGTAGGGACAGATAGTCCTGACATCTAAAAGCTGGAAGAATGGTGGGAATGATGCAGAGTTGGCTACACAAGATGAGATGAGAATTTACAGCCCTTTCCAACATTAATTAAAAAATTCTTTCTGGAGGTGAAAGTTGGTCTGTAAGTACTATCAGGATGCGAGAATGGTGGAGCCAACATTTCAACTACCTTCTGCATACAGGAATGCAACTGCTGCCTCCTACTGAAAGGTTCGTTATACCGCTGATCTGTTGTGCAGGTATTGTACAATTAGACACGCTGGTAGACAAAACAAAGAAAAAGCAGCTAATTACGGTAAGCTAACAGTGTGGGCTGGTGCTGTTGCTAACGAAATGTGATAAGGGACCAAGACTGGATTCTGTAGGTCACACGTACCATGTACCACGTACCACGTACGCTCCATACAATCGATAAACTGTTAGTATTGCCCCCACCCCCCACGAAGGGTGTTTAAAGAGTGTTAAGAACAAGTAATATGGATTACTTTAAGATTCCTGTTCCAGTGTACGGCCGTTTAAGACGTCAAACTTGGCCTATTTTTTAAATATAAAATGTATCTACCAAACCGAACTCGTTAGGAATTTTTAACATAACCTGTTATTGCACGTAATAAATAACCTGTTGGGAAATATGTCAGTCTAGGAACTAGGATGCGTTTGATGGGTGATCGATTTTGTTTTGTTTTCAATAGAAAAAGAACACCATGTTAAAAAAAACGACACCATATTACACCATGTTACATTTTAAACAGACGAGGGAATGAAGTGAACTTTTTGTTTCCATGTTTACATTTATACCAATGTTTTACCAATACATGCAGCATATAACGTATACTTCAGACCATAGGTCACTCAGGGAATCTAACTTTAGTACCGTCGGTTCGAGCATTGGTGAACAACACGTTCACGAGAAGCACCTATGTCCCGGCTAGTGCATTGTCCAAATCTCAGCCTCCAGATCTGTACGTTTGATGGGGTGTCATACAGCCTTTGTCCAACAACCGTCTTAAAAAAATTCTTTGATAATGTGCACCCCTGTGGTATTTGAGGCATACAGATCCAAAATAGACACGAAACAATATTGTAGCAATGCATACGCTCAGGACGTTTTTGTAAACTAAGCCATCGGTACTTGGCAAAAGCGAAAGTTCTTTCGTCTCGAAGCAAACAAGGAAACGTTCCCGGAGGACATGTTAGTCTGAGCACCATTCTCCATTCATAGTCTTTCCGTCTGCTGCTGATATCTGGAGCTTGCCTAATTTAGCAGCAAAAGAATGGGAGTTTGGGTCATGAATTTTTCATGTGTTCTAGACTCTTGACATTTAGGAGAAAAATTTGCCGCTCAGATTTACGAGGTGCCATTCATCTTGGATCGCTGACAAACGACCCACGTTGCCTTGCAGCTAGTAAGACAAGTGAGTCGCATGTGCCCCCATTCGTAACAAGCTTGGCACAAAATTATTATGCTGATTGAAAAAGATTAAAAAACGGGAAGAAAAAAAAAACAATAACCCTCTTTGAACTGAAACATTGAAATATTGTTTTTGAATTCAAGTAAATTGAACTTGTAAGTTCTAGGAATGTCTAAGTTTGTTACAACATTTTGTCTCACTGCCAGTAAAAAAAAAATAACCGTTTGTCAGATAACGTGCATTTGTACGGTATTTCACAATGGGAAAATTGCCAGTGACATGGAAAAATCACGAATGAATTGACAAAGTCAGGCCGGAAAAGGAGATAACTTAGCTACACAACTGAAAAAAGCCATGAAGGCTGATGAGATTGGCTTGGCATATTGGTTGAATTTGTGCATCAGTGGTCGTCAACCATTAATGAAGACCATTAATACATGATGCATGTTTTTTTTAGGTGTCGTTTGACGTGTCACGTCTTTTAGCTGATTTACTTGTCTTTCAGTTAATGGTTGAAGCCCACTGATGCACAAATTCAACCAATATGCTAATCTTAAAGAGTCTTTAAGCTTTTTTTAGTGGAATAGCTACGCTATCTCTGTTGCAAATCTTGTGTGTCTTGCATGTTTGCTGGGGCTGATGGCCAATCTTGAGTCTTACCTGTTTAATCTTTCAAAGGTGGGCATATCTATATCTTGTAGGTTCATTTCCGTTTCTTGCTTCTGGAACCTGTAGAAACTTCCATTATGCATAGTACATTGTTATTTCACAGTTGTCAGGGGTAACCAAGATGTATAAAAGTAACGGACCAAGCATGCAAAATCATTTAGCCTTTTAGCCATCCGGCTGGTCCTCTTCGACCCCTGATAGGTTTCCATGGTTTGGGGTAATTTTTGCTAATAGGCCTTTAGTAGGCACGAGACTTGTTAGGCCTTGTAAGCCTTTCAAAGTCCCTAACTCAGTCTTGTTTTTTAGAGATCTCCCACTTTGCTGTATTTCGTTAATTTCCTTTTCCTGCTTGAGACTCTGTCAATTCATTCATGGTTTATCCATGTCACTGGCAATTTTTCATCGTGAAATACCACACAAATACACGTTATCTAACAAACTGTTATTTTTTCCCCTGGCAGTGAGCCACTGTTGTAACAAACTTATTGTTACTTGCAGTGTTGTAACAAACTTACACATTCATAAAGCTTGCAGAATCACACTGTCGAGATAAGTTCCAGTGTTATCATTTTCCATGTCTGGGTTTCTACACCAACAAAAATTAATCAGAAAATAATTTCGGCCGGTGTAAGAAAGCCAGACGCACCATGAAGAATAACATTGGAGCTTATACTTCGACATGAATTTGCAACGCCATCTCCAGAGTGTAGGCTTCTGAAGTACACGTCTGTCATTTTGATAGCTCAAAACAATACATTTTCGTCATGTTTTGTATATCCCAATCACATACACTTGTCTGTTTATGTACGTAGTATACGCTTAGGGTACACAAAATATAACGAAAATTCATTACATTCGAGATAACAATTGAGCGTGTCCAGCGAAGTTTTACAAAGGGCATCATCGGTTTAAATAACTTAACGTATACAGAAAGACTTCTAGTTACAATTCTTGATTCGCTGGAGAGGTGAAGACTTCATGCGGATCTTTATCTCACCTTGAAGATTGTCAGGGGCTTCACGGAAATTGATCACCTTTGTTTGATTTAGCACCGTGTGTCAACACATGTGGACATCCCTTTAAAGCTTCGCACCGCGATTGCAGAGAGGACTTCTTTTCCTTGAGAGTTGTTCCGCTGTCTGGAACTCCCTTCCAGAAGTTTTAGTTCTCTAGGTCAAGTAGCTGGATCGTTAGGCTTGGTTTGTGTTTTAAATCTTTTCTTAAATTTGTAGGGTTCGTATAGTTTGGTCAACAATCAGTTCCCTGAGGTTTTTTTTTTCCTGGTATGAACTTTCGGTTGGGTAACACACAGTGATGGGCGGTAAACCGGTTCTCACGGCGTACCGTGGTGCCAAAAATGCATCGGTACCAAATACCGCACATTGTTAAAATAACGGTTTGTTTAAATAAGAAATAAAGGCGGTAAAATTAAAACAGTTAATTTAGACATTGTGTTGTAGGGCTCAAGGCAGTGCAACAATCAGTTAGAGATCAACATTGGTAAAATTGTAATTCTAAACAATGCACAAAATTGGAGCCAAATTTACATAACTTTGATGCTATAACCAGTTTGTTTGTATTTTCATTTCTACTTGGATAGCACGTTAACTACAAATTTTAGAAGTTGGTTTTTTATCAAATATTTTGGAAACATGCATTACGCTTAAATCGGACAGAAAAACAAATTTGTTTTCATTAAAACTATCACATTTTTCAATAAAATTTGTTATTATTTAAAAATCGGGTGTTGGCAACACAGCACTATAATACCAGATACCGCCTCATTCATAAGTACCGGATAAAATCGAGTACAGGAGCACTAAGCCTGGTACGGACACTGCCTGAACATTTTCTGGTACCACCCAACACTAGTAGCACGTGTAGCAACTTTAAGTCCTTGCTCCTTATAGCTGAATTTAAAAGT
>JAHWFP010119700.1:8706-20704 GCA_023313725.1 Lithobius niger | reverse complement strand
CAAGCAGTATTCGAAGAGCTATGCGTATTGCAAGTATTAGGAGGAGCTATGCTTATCACAAGCAGTATTCAGTCGAGTCATGCGCATTGCAACAAGTATTCGAAGGAGACATGTCTATTGCAAGGAGAATTCGAAGAGTCAAGCATATTGCAAGGGATATGCGAAGAGTCAAGCATATCCGTAAGGAGTATTCGAAGGAGCCGTGCATTTGGCAAGCAGTATTTGAAAAGCTGTACGTATTGCAAGTATTAGAAGGAGCTCTGCTTATTGCGTCATATGCTTATTGCAGTCAATACTCCAAGAGTCGGCATATTGAAAGGGTAATGCTAAGGAGCCATGTATATTGCTACGAGTATTCGAAGGGTCGTGCATATTGCAAGGATAATTAGAAGAAACCATGTTTATTGCAAGCTGAATGCATAAGTATTGCTGTAGCAGAATATATATTGCAAGAAGTTAGAAGATACAATATGGGATGGAATGTTTCAAGCAATATTCCAAGAAGCCATGTTTATCGGTCATGGCATTCGAAGAGCCATGCCAATGGGATTGGGTTTTCCATACTTCGTAGATGAGTGTATAGCTCATGCGTGACTAGATATGAGTGCCATCCTTTTGAACTTATTAATTTAGCACGGTTTTCGCTCACTTTGCTTGCTCAATCAGCACACTATGGTCATGAGTCTGGTCATGGTCCTTTGAACCCTAAACGGGTTTGTACTGCCACGAAAAAAAACATCTTAAAAGTCTAACAAGCTCAACTCTAATTGATTTATGTACGGAGCATTGTATACTGTGTTGATGGGCGTTATGGTGCGTGGCAACGACTCGCCTTTGCATTCTCGCAGCTAGAAATCATCTGAAATTCCAACATGGCGGCGGGTTTAGCTATGTCGACTCGTAATAAAAACGCTGAATAATGAGAGTTCAGAAGCGACTGTGAAAATTTCGTCAGGAGCAATTCTTTATCTTATTGTCACGGATTATAAGACTGCAAGCATTTATTCAAACGACGTCGAATTTAGCTAATCCAAATAACGTTGTTACCATGGCAACGACAACTTCGTCATTGCGATTAAATTCTAGCTGCGAGAATACAAAGGCGAGCCCTTGCGTAAACCCGCCCTTAAGGCCAAAGCACTCTGGCGGCTCGCAGCTGCAACAAGATGCAGCATGGCATAAGGAAGATGTCAAAATTGGTCCATAAACGCAGCAACCTTTTGACCTTGTAGGCATATAGTCACACGGCCCTTTGCATCAATTTTTCTTTTATCTGGTTACCGCTTGAGGGCGTATTTACGCAACCTTGCAATCTCTCAGCTAATTGCAATAGTGAAGTCGCAATTGTCATGATAACAACTTTACCTGGATTAGCAAGCAAAAACATTTGGGCATATACTTGCAGTCGTATAATTCGCGACAATACTAAGGTCAAGAAATCCTTCTGACAAAGCAATTTTCTAGTCACTTCTGACCTCACAGTATCGACTGTTTTCGGTACGACATGGCGAAACGAAAACCGCCGCCATGTTGGAATTTGAGATGATTTCTAGCTTCTAGTACGAGAATGCAAAGCGAGATAGCTGTTGCGTAAATGTACCCTAAATCCTTCCTATCAAAAAAGACTACAGAGCACGAGACAAATGTTAAATAAATACAGATGCAAACTTATTTACGTTGCCTTTTGGACTTATGTGTCAGACTGCCTAAGCGGGGAATCGAACCCACGACCTTTGTAACCAAAGGCCGAGGTCCAACCGCTGAGTTATACTGAGCCATACAAAAGCCGTGTCAGTATGGCTCAGCGGTAGGACCTCGGCCTTTATTTATTTAACCTGTTGAGCCTTGGCTCTCCGTTTTTCCGTCTTTAATGAGTCAAACGTTTGTACAGTGCAGACACCCTCTCAGTCCCCGCACCCATTGAGATTTGATATTAGGGTTTATCATAGGACCAGGTTTAGTCGTGACTTATCAGCACCTCCAGGATGTGGTCATCAGGGTTTTTGACCTGGTATAATTTACTTAAATAGGTCGGACGGTGGTGGGTTAGAACCAACGTGCGTTTTACTTGTAGCCATCCAAACCCTTTATGATGAAGTTTCACATACTTCGTCATTGTTTCGCAGAATTTCGCTTTATTACTTTAATCCTACAGCAAGGTAGTGCCAACAAACCCAACATCACTTCTTTTGACCCATTTCTTCATTAAACTGTAAACACGACCAGGACAGCCCGACAACGACAATAATAACGACAAGGGGCGCACGACAGATAACGACAAGGGGCACACGTGGCGGCAGCCGAACAAAATTGACAGTGCTCGGGGACAGAGACAAACATATTAATAAATGAGATTGCAATTACTGCAAAGAGGAACGAACAACAACAAATCCCAAGACAACAATCTTGTGAGACCGTTTCTCCATCCGTATGTGCCGAAGAGCGACGAAGCCTCGGCGTGTTGGAGGCCCAACAGAACTGCCAGTCTTCTGAATTTTTTATCAGGCCATCTTGAAGCGAGGCAGTATCTCAGGTGAGGGAGACCAGAGTTCGACTGATAGGCTATCGTCTGAGGAATCAGGGAGTTGCCGCCTCCGAGACAGGCTACTGAGAAATGAAATCGGTGTGCAGGATTGAGGTTCAGTGTGTGCTGAATTATTGCTCAGTGCAAACGTTGGTCTTTTACTGTGACGTCACTGAGGAAGGGAGACCAATAGGAAGAGGTGAAGGAGGATAGGCTGTGAAGTGAAAATATCGCGTTGCACGGTAATTTTAGTCTTCTAGGCTATAGCCACGACTTTGTCCGTCCATCCGTCGCTTTTTTCAGTGGTAGTCAATTAGACTTTAAAACACAAGGCAAATTAAAATATTGTTGCTTCCTCATACGTAACAAGCTTTTTCGACGTAGTTCAATGGAATAACAACATTTGATCGTATCATTTAACCATTACAGGAAGACACGAACCGTAAAAAAAAAAGGGTCTTCGTTAACATATCGACACCATGTTGCATTAATGAATAGGCCTACTCTCGAACCCAATTTTCCTTTAGCTGCTACGTACGAAATTAACACGGCAGGTAAAAATTAGGCTTAAAAGCTGACAATTACGCCAAAAAAATATAAAACTAGACCTAAAACACATTTTTAACCAGCAGTTGTGATGGTTACTACTTTTAGTTTGTACAATAAAGGTCGCTGTTGCAGTGAGTGATAAAGGTATGCACCGGACGCTTAAAGACGGGTTGCCACCAAACAACAGTTTGCAGCATCAAGCGCCAGCTCACAGCAAGCAAAGGAATGTACATACAAAGAAGTATCTTTTAACACAACAAACAGTCACGCGCCTCCTTAATTATGGAGTAATTGGTACGTCCTCGTGCATCTGGAAGCAAGCGGTAAAGGTCAGCGATATTACTGCCACTATGGCTCCACGGTATTTTCTTTATATTCTACCGTGGCGCCATCGAGTGGCTACTGCCACTAATCCGTTAATCTTTGCAGCTTGCTCCCAGATGCGCAAGGACGTACCAAACGTTTACTCAACAATGAAGGAGGCACGTGGCTTGTTTGTTATGTTAAATGGTTTTTCTTTGTGCATTTTTTTGCTTATTGCGAGGAAGCGCTAGCGAGAAGTAGGTAGTGCTATTGTGCGCGCGGTGTATCTTGAGTCCTGCAAATATTTTGTGAGCGGCTACGTCTTCCTGGAGGGGGTTTGGGTTAATCGATGGCCGCCATTGTTTTTGTAACCATCTTGGATATCGACAAGGCACTCTGCTACTGAAAACGTACAATCGATTATCTTATCTGTGTTCGTTCTGCGGAGAACTCAAGATAGGCCGCGGACACTATAGATGCTTGTAGACTTCCGTTTGGCGGCAACCCGCCTTTAAACAGCTTTAAGGATTTTAACGTAAGAGGCCAGAAACCGTCTAGAATTAGCATCCTAACCCTACCCGCTACGGCCGGTTATGCTGCCAGACTTATTTTAAAAAAACCTAAAGATCACTTAACAATCACGATATTTGACCTGGTTACCACTTCTTGTCTTACCACTCGGCAGTTGCCACTCACTTTGTTCATGCTACCTGGGAAACCTTCACGAAGCCGGCGGTGTGCGGTGGAATAAAAGTTGTACAGAGTTCAGGTAGAAACGACGACTGTTATGCAGTATAAGGCGTGGTTCCAGCGTTTGTAGATTACACGTTAGCAAATTTTTGTTTTACAAAATTAATCCAATTTTGATGAATTTTAGAGAGCTGTGTTTTTCATTCGGTGATTGCTCAATCGGTAAATGCGTTGGCATACAGATCTGAGGAAGTTATGATGCTGGGTCGAGTGCAGGCAACGGTCGAATATTGCTTCAATATATTCAATACAAATTAAAAGGAGCGGCGGTTGAAGTTCAGATTTGGTCAAACGCTTTTGACTATACATCAATAGTTTTTCTCTCCTTGTTTCTCACGTATTCCTGGTTGGATTTTAATTCTTATAGGGGGGGGGGGTCTTACACACATGACGTAACGGATTTTTTTCCCCTTTGTAGGCCCCTCACTTGCTTGTCCCAGTTCGTCACAACTTTTGCATCCTCCACCTCCATAAAAGTCACATACGTCAACTTCTTCCACCCTCCCCCCTCCCAAATTCGTCACGATAACGATGGAAATAATGTCGGAAAATTCTTAAATGTCGATATTTATTTAGAGCATTTTTAGAGCATTTATTGATTGTATAAATGGAAAAAAAAATTGTGTTGACAAAACATTCTTCGGAGTAATATTTTATGCATTGCTCGGTAGAAAAAATATGTGACGTCACAAATTGTTGGATACCTCCTTTCTCTGTTCGTAACTGTTACATTCCCATTTCGTGTGACGTCATTGTGGACGACCTCTAGTAAGGATTTTAAGAGAAATTTAAGGGATGTGTTCCCCACTCTACAACGCTTCTCAAAAATTATTCAAGAATCTTCATAATTCCTTCCAATGATGTTAAAATCATGTTCAAGACGATCTTTTCATACTTCCTCTCCATGAACTCGAGGGTTTTTTTTTCTGTTTATTTTCTGGTAGGCAGGTGGTCTGTAGTAACACACGTGACATTGCTTTGACACGGACGCTGATTGGCGGAAGTAGAACCAGCCTTCGAAGCCGTTCCCGTCTGCACGTGATTTACTGCGAGACTGAGAAGGAATAATTAATCAAGCCTCTGGGGAAAAGCACGTTCATCAATTAAAGGGAGGGCACGCTTGTGACTCTTTACCCCCCTTTTCCCCTCCTCCCCCTCCCTCCCTCCCCGCCGTATGTATATATCAATCTTGTTGTTTCAAAAACGTGCAGAGAGAGAGAGAGATTTGCGAGGGTGGAGTATAGGAAGGGGATCTCAATTGGCGGAGAATAAGGATTCAGCTCGGAAATTGCCTCATTAACTTGGAGATGGAGTTCGCCAGCGTCTTACAACCCACTCTTGGGTCCAAACACGTGCTCAGATGGCGCTGCGTGGCGTGCAACTGCCAGTTCACCTCATTTGTCACCCTCCGCCGACTTGGTGAGGGATTATTTTGTGTGATTCATTGCTTCATGCTTGTTTTTTTTTTTTTTTGGCTTGTTTTCGTGCCACTTAAGTGGAGGGGCTGTTATTTGTAGGGAGAGATACTTGAACAAAACGTGCGTGCAAAAATTTCGGTGATCCTGTTGTAAAATCACCTACTGCCGCCACATTAGTACGAGAAAGTCGAAACAATGTGGGAATTCTTCCTGCATCCGAATCTACGTAATTCAGCTATATCTCTGCGGGCCTTGGATGCAAGGTGATTCGCTTCCACCTGCCTCTCCCAGAGGCCACAACTAGGATGCAACAATTGCTAATTGTACAGATTTCGATGTACAATTCCGAATCTCGTACAGCCATGACAACTGGAATGTCTTGGGTGCCTTAACATATATGGTGCATAGGTACAAGTAAGGGACAACAGGTTTAGAGTCATTGGGGCTATCCCTGCTCCATTGCTGCATTATATGGGGTTTATTAAGGCTGACAGTATCGCCATCAGTGGCGATGAATTCTACTTGAAATAATGTGGCAGAGTATGCCCTATATGGGCAAACAGGTAACTGGAGGATGGAGGTGTGCTCCAAAACTCCAACACCCTTTTGTAATGCTCAATTAAAACTACCCATTGTCAATTCCCATAACCCCGACTTCTTCCTAGCCGACGGCCACTTACGATCCGTGACTTGCTTGGTGATTGTCACCATCATGTTGGTGTTTGTCGCCGTTTCCATCTTCCACGAGACATAGCGCGTCAATTGAGCGATAAGTCTGTTCTCCTGTTCGGAATTTTTTTTTAGTTTTGCAGGAGGTGCAGATGTATGATGAGATATAGATTCGTTGTTTGTGGCGAATTGCAACCCGGGCCACTGCACTGTGACTGAGTTTGGCGCTAATGACCAAACTGTCGACGCGCCATTAAGCCTTAACCCCCTACCCCCTTTTTTTTCCAGCTGTGCTCCAAGTCATGTAAGTCAACTACTTTCGGCTCTTTATTCCTATAATTCTTCCTCCAACTGACCTTTCTCCAATTTAAATCACATCCATCCCCAAAGTAGGCATAACGTGTCATTTCTATTTTATTAGCAATGATTAGTTGGCCCTTTGTGTTGGCAGGCAGGCATGAATAACACCTTTTCAACATGAACCATGTGAGCAAGGAAACAGACTTCTGTTGCCTTTTGTTTGCGGATCACAGTTTCCATTTAGCGCCTAACCGCAGACCAAATCCTCTGTGTTAATATTTAGCGCGTGCATCGTACACTTGTCTTGGCGTGTGTGTTCGATCGGTTGTGCTTTCGATCGGGTGTGCTTTGCTCCTATTCAAGTGTGTATGTTTCTGATGTTATTGTTGGTTAGGTTAGGGCAATGGCCTTGGCTCGAGTCTCAACGGGCAGAACTGAATTTAACGCAGGAAACGAGTTTCAATTAATGTAGGCCTACGGACAAAAACACGCAAAAAAAAAAAAAAAACACACACTATTGCAACGACGTAGTACGCTTAGTCATGTTTCGGCCACTAAAACTCAACCAAGTTCGTTCACGTGGAAGATTTGGTCTGCGGCTAACGGCTAGGTTATTTCCACGTTACCAATCATATACACCAGAAAGGTATCCCCAATCCCCGCAAAAACATTAGCGTTTGCGGCTAATCATTTTATGGCGTGCGCATTGTGCCACGTGTGCTGACACCAGACTGTCTAGCAATACTCCGTATGCGCCAAGTTACCTAAATTGGAAACTGAAATTTATCACGAGAAGCATGCGTGCGCCGCGCCATCATCGCTCTATTTGATATTGTTGTCTGGGGTAACTTTAACAAATTACCCTAGACAACGATTTATCGTCCCTTTATTTATTTATTTATTTATTTATTATTACTTTGAAATTTGTGTTCTAAACACCTGTTTGTTTGAAAACAAATGACCTAAAATTAGCCATGACGACGTGCCGCACACTTCTGTCTCGTACAAGTTGTGACCTCTGCTAACATATTCCTATACCACTGTACAAGCGTCTGACTCGCAAACTCTTGCTAAGTGGACTGTAAACAATATGTTAACATTAAATGCAGAAAAGACACAGTATAACGAAATGCAGAAAAGATACAGTATATTGTTTTCCTGCTCTGAAACGACACAGCAGTGTTCCAAAATGTTCATTACCATAAACCTGATTATTAAAAAACGAAGTCGTGTTCCTCCTTTGAATTTAAGCAAACACAATGCCAAAAAAAAAGCTTTTTACTTTTCATGGAACACACACGTATATTTGGTATGCAAAATACTTCAGTAACAAGCCCTCATGCCGATATAACTTGCTATTGTTCAACCTGGTTTAACGTGGCATTATTGCTTAGGGAGGTATTTTTCATAGCCACAGTCAGTCCCTGTAGGCTATGAAAGTCCCTCAGTCCCTCAGTCCCTGTAGGCTCAGTCCCTGTGGGTATTTTTCATAGCCACACTCAGTCCCTGTAGGCTACAGGCTACAAAAATGGTTTTTTCTTAACTCATCTGCTGGAAACGAAAGGATTATACCCAACAAATCTACTTTTAAAAAAAAATTCAAAGTTTGGTCTGCGAAGAAACACCAAAGACTCGTGGTCAAACTAATGGACAATAAAAAATGACAACAGTAAATAAAGAGCATACCAGGACCCATTAGCCCAAAACTGGTAAACATGTTCCCAAACCATTGTGCTAATGTAATAAGCAGAAACACTGCCATTTATCCTTTACTAGGAAACAGGCTTTGGGCCTATTGAAGGCGGAGCGAACAGATTTTCATTTCAAACTTATATTTAGTTTTTATTGTAATGACTTCTTAATGCTTGTACAAAATCGAGGTGCAATACTCACTCGTGTACGTTGGGCTCTTTGCCTTTTGGCGTGCTGCTTTTTGCTGGCCTTTTTCTTATTTTAGCTTTTTTTTATTCAAGTATAGGGCTAAGCTACGTATCATATTTATTTTAATAGGCTTTCGTTTACTCCAGCATTTATTTTCTGTTTAGTTATTTGTAGCCTCTTTTCACAGCCTCTTGTTTATATCAACTGCTGTGCAAAGTGTATTCCGTATATTAAAAAATAATGCACTTAACTGCAAGCCAAACAATCATCAATACGATAGTTTTTAACAATAATCAAAATATTTAAAAGGTTCGCAATGCTGCTGCAGGTACAAAACTTGATTCTTGCACCAGTCTAAAAGTAATAACCATCACCATTGTAGGTTAAAAATGTGTTAGCTTTTATGCGTAGTTCTAAGTTTTAGGCGTAATTTTAGCGTTTAGACCTAATTTTTGCCTGGCAATTTTATTTCGTGGTAACAGCTAACAACAGTTGGGTTCTAAAGTTAGGCCTATTCCTTCAAACGACACGGTTTCGGTTTCGAGCCTTCACATTACCGTAGCAACGAGGAATCTTCAAAATATTAGAGACAGGCATATTATTGTTTCGTACTGTGATATAAACACGTCGTCTGCTCTAGACTTTCGTTTTATGTATACCGCTTCGCCTTGATACGACGATTTCAGATTTCACATTGGGGATTCCCATCGCTAGTGTAAACGACTATAATTGTCGCCGTGCTGAAGTAAATTTCTCCAAGCATTCTTTTTTCCAAGTAAAACTAATGTTTGTCGTTAATGAAATCCTTTTGTTTTTTATGGTTGCGTTTTTTTCTGTAGTAGTTAAATGCAAGGAACAAATGTTATTATTTCATTGAGTTACGTCGAAAAAGGTTATTAGCTAGAAAGAAGCAACTAAAATTTAATTTGCCGTGTTTTCTAAAGTTCACTTGACTATACGACCAGCATGTGTATATTTCGTCGGAATTCCTTAGCTATTCGAGATTCCAAATTTATAAAGGTGAGTGTAAGAAATAAATTCGAAAAAGTGTAATTTCTTCCGTAATAATTGTTCGATTTACGTCAAATTTTGGCTCAGCCATGTCCATTATAGGCTACGCTTCACTCACTTGCTCCGCCAATAAATTCGTGGTTTTCAAACATTGATGAAAAATAATTAGTTACCTTCCTCGTCTATAGTACTGTATTGCACTGTGGTATAATTTCTTGACATTGTATAAATAGTTTTATATTTTATACAGTATTGCCTGCCCTCGTCACGTTGTATCTCAAGTGAGGGAGGTGCCTTATTCCATGTTTATTCCTGGAATAAATCATTATTTACACTTACTAACTTAACAGTACAGTGGAAGTTAAGGTTATTCACACACCTTTAAGTAGAAGGTTTTTTTTTTAATTAATTTCTTTGAGCCTTAAGTCAGCCGAAGCATCTTAATGCTCGTATGGATGAACCGGCTCAATTTTGAACATTACCAGACTTTTAGCGAAGAAGAAATATCTGGTAAAGGGAGGTGCCAACCCAAGGATTCGATCCAGGAAACCTCCGATCATCGTAGGGGCCGAAAGATTGTCCAGAATAGTTCCCATAGCCGCTGAAGGAGCATGGTAGCCTCTCAGGCCACCCTGGCCGGCAGTCCTGGCGGGGACTTTGCGAAGATCCCTTTCCAGGGGTTCGACCAGCTCCGCAAACCTCCAGCAACCAGGCTGAGCTCTCTGACAACTCAGCCACGATGACCACAAGTTAAAGGCGGGTTGCCACCAAATTAAAACTGCAGCATCTAACCCTATCAAGTTCCCTCACGCAGCGAAGCAAAGGAATACGCAAAGGATTACGTTTAAACGCAACAAACAAGCCACCTATACCTCCTTAATTATTGAGTAAAAATTTGAGACGTCCTCGTGCACCTGGGAACAAGCTATAGCGGTTAACGATATTACTGTAACTAGATGGCACCAAGGTATTTTCTTTATATTCTACCGTAGCGCCATCTAGTGTTATTAATATCGCAGATTGCTTCCAGGTGCACGAGGACAAACCAAATGTTTACTCAATAATGCAGAAAGTTCGAACCTTGTTGGTTGTATTAAAATATATTTCTTTGTGCATTCCTTTGCTTGCTGAGAGCAAGCGCTAGAGAGAGCTAGATAGCGCTGGGTGGCGCTAGATGTTCCAAACGTTCGTTAGGTGGCAACCTGCCTTTAAGGCCCCTATTATAAAACTCACCTTTAGGAAACCTTAACTCTAGGAAGCCTCCAGATTCGTTAGGCCGGTCATAGCCATGCCTTCAAACATTGGCGAAACAGATCAAAACTCGTTTTTTTTTCTACATGAAGCGAGGTTTTTACCAATCTCACGGATTTTGTTCGTTTCTTTTTCTAAAAGCGATATAGCACTGCACAAAAAGAACCTGTAGGGGTGTGCCGCTCATATTTCAACATGTACTGTACGTACGCAGTTTTTCGTAACTCCCGCTGGTTCCCTTTCGTTCAGTGTTAAATCTAAGTGGAAAAAAAAGCGCACGATTTTTTTGCCTCTTAAAGGTGCTGTGCAAAAAAAAAAGAAAAAGAAAAAAGAAAGGAGCCTTAGGCTAACTGAACTAACTATTGCACGAGTTGGTAGACTTCAAGCCTAAATGCCTTAAACGTGCCTGCGAGCCTGATGGAATGAACAGTAAGTTTCGCCTTTGTTGTAAAGGTGACATCCCTTAAACGCCTCAAAAAGTAGAAAAAGTACGAAGAATACTTTTCTTAGGGTTAGAACCGTGTGATGTTTACCTATTTGGGTGCGTGGGTAGCTGCAAGCACTGCGCGTCAAATTGCGTAGGCGTCCTGGTCCCAGATATACATCTCTGGCTTCTTACGGATCCGAGTTCGATCCTGGTGAAGGGTAGTGTATATGTGCGGGTTTTTCTCCGAATGTTTCCCGCCCATTGCACGAGGATTTCTTTCGGGTACTCTGGTTTCCTTACTCATGCGGCAAAAAAACAACTGTCATAATGGTGGTACATCTTCCACTTAACATCTGCCGCTTGGGTATTTGGGTGGGTGGATGCCACGTGCACCGTCGCTTTCTATTTCTGTTCCTGCCATAGGAAAAAGCGAACAATCTGTCTTCAATCAAACCCATACTTTGTTGACTGCAAAGCTCTGTAAATAGTTGGCTTTTAAAGAGGCAGCCTATATGTTATTCTTTGGTTTACCTTTTATCTGAGCGCCATAAAAAGATGGCTGTCTAACGAAACATTCCCTGGTATTCAATAAGATACATTTCTTCTGCTCGAGCTCCTTGAGAAGAGGCCTACCTAAGAAGAGTTTGTAACAATTGTTACAAACTATCCTTAGGTAGGCCTCTTCTCAAGGATCTCGAGCAGAAGAAATGTTCGAATGGTCTACCTTTTTTTCTACACGAGCTCCTTTAAAAGATGCGTAACTGAGGACGTTATCTGCAGTATGGTCAATGGTCTACGTTTCTTCTACGTGAACTCCTTAAAAAGGTATGCCTATACCTAAGGAATATAGTCTTTAGTATCTACTTGTCTACTTTTCGTTCATCCGAGCTTCTTAAAAAGTTTCCTTACTAAGAA